>QXTE01000151.1:3419663-3468484 GCA_003942145.1 Platysternon megacephalum | reverse complement strand
CGAACCGGACCAGCACCGTGCACCCCCCCCGGGACACGGACTGGACCAGCACCGTGCGCCCCCCCGGGACACGGACCGGACCAGCACCGTGGGCCCTCCCGGGACACGGACCGGACCTGGCCAGCACCCTGCACACACACCCCGGGACCGGACCGGACCAGCACCGTGCGCCCCCCCCCCGGGACACGGACAGGACCAGCACCGTGCATCTCCCCCTGCCCCGGGACACGGACCGGACCCGCACCGTGCGCCCCCCGGGGCACGGCCCGCACCGGCACCGGCCGCCCGCCCCCGGGCCCCCCCCCGCCCGGCCCCGCCCCCCGCCCCCCCCCCCCGCCCCGCCCCCCCCCCCCCCCCCCCCCCGGGACACGGACCGGACCAGCACCGTGCGCCCGCCCCCGGATACGGACCGGACCGAACCAGCACCGTGCGCCCCCCCCCCGGGCCAGGACAACCCCCCTCAACAGACGGGCCGGGGGGGCGGGTCCGGGCCCAGCTCTTACCGGCTCCACTGCTGGGCCGGGCGGGGCTGCGGACAGACAAAGGGGCCGGCTGGACAGACAGACGGAGGGAAGATGGCGGCGGCGCGGGAGCGCGCCGCTAGTGCACGGCGGGGCGGCCGGGGGCGCGCGGGGGCAAGCAGCAGCATCGCCCCCCCCCCGTGCCGGCCCGGTCCTCGCCCAACCACGGACCCCCACCTGGGCACCCCCCATGGACTCCCGACCCGGACCCTCCTCCCTTCATACCCCACCTGGGGAATCCCTGCCCATGCCCCCCCCATGTAGCCACACCCACCCCTGCATAGCCCCCATGTCCCCCCGTATGTCCCCCCCTTCTCACCCCACCCCTGCATAGCCCCCATGTCCCCCCCTTCTCACCCCACCCATGTACCCTCCCCCCACCCCTTCATAGCCCCCCTATATATACACACCTTATGTCCCCAACCTCTCATCCCACCATATGTACCCCCCACCCCTTCATAATCACCGCTGCCACCCCAACGCATCGCCACCGCCTCATCCATCCCCATGTTCCCCATCCATCCACCAATCCAAATCCCTGCACCCCACCATCCAGGCCTCTCTCATCCCTTCCTGACAACCCCTCACATCATGTCTCTATTCCCCCATCACCTCCACACTGCATACCCAAACCTCCCTCACCCATCCCCCTATGCATCCACCATCCCCTCACCCTTATCCCTCACCCTACCCCATCCATTCGCCCATCACCCCTTATGCTTTCTTTCACAGACATCATCCCCTAACACCGAAACTTCCCATTCATCCACCATACTCCAAACCAACCCTTGCTCCTATTAAGTCACATACCCACTAAACTTGACTACTCCATCATCACCCTATCACCTCAGCATTACTTCCATCCCCTCAACCTCTCCAAACTCCCTATCGGCCTGTTCTTCAGATCCTCACAGCCCTCTCTCTACTTCCTCACAATCTTCATGCTTCCAAACTCCCCATCTTTACCCCACCACTATTTCCCCACCCTATAACAATACCTCTCAAACCCATTATCAACCATCTTAGTACACAGAATTTTGAAGAGGAGTGTCCAAGGCATAGAGGTGGGAGGACCATGAATCAGCCAAAGATAAAATATATGTGACCGTTGTCACACTGATATTGCTCAATCAGGGCAAACGGCAAAGAATGAGGCAGATGATCCCCCAAACTGGTGGTTATTCTAATCATTAGATTTACCAACCCAGTGACAAAACAGCTTCTACAATACCTTCCTGGTTACCCAGAAGCCAAAACCACAGCTCCCTTCAATCAACCCAACCTTGGGCTCCTATCCAGGCAGCCAAGTCAAATATGATGAGGATTACTGAAAAGCTCAAGAGATCAGACGTATATCCACCTGGTCAATGAATATTTAAGATCTTAACCTAATACACACTTACAGCCAATTCTTATTAACTAAACTAAGATTTATTAAAAAATAAGAGAGTATTGTGGTTAAAAGATCATTATACATACAGATATTAACAGAGTTCTCAGTTTCATAGTAGAGATGGTGAGCCGCAAAAATTCTTTCAAGAATCAATTCATCAGGTTATATAGTCCAAAATAGGCAGTTAATGTCCAATATCAAGGTGATGCAGACTGGAGCTGGAGACCTCAGTCTTGCTACTCAAGCTTCCCCTGCCCAAGCTTAAGCAGCTCTGAGATAACAGGATCAGGTCCTAGAGTTCTTGTATAGATCTCTGGCAGGCTACTATAGTACTCTTGACAGCGTGATAACACAACAGGCTTTCCTTGAATGAAGAATAGGTAATGCACATAGTTGCTCTGAAGTAAAATTCCCTATTGCCTATGTACACACAGGTAAACTAATAGTATTCATGGACATAAGGCAATTATCTATTCAAACTATCAAGGCATTCCATTATTGCACAGACAATTTAAATGGAAGGCAATGTAAGTAATATTATTTCCTGCAATATCTTACATCTTTGCTCTTAAGGTTAACTGAACCATCCACAAGCATAATATAATGTAATGAAGACATCAAAGTGAATTAGCATCCACAAGCTAATCTGGTTGCATGGTTTAAATCTGACAAGATATAGGTAAACACACAAATAACTTTGAATTTCAAAGCTCTACTCTAACATGCTTTGTTAGCTATTGATAAGGAATGGCTCTAATTACCATTTCCTAATTACCATTTATATACTACCATTTATATACTTTCCTAATATGTCTTTAAAGGTTGAATTAGGGTCATTTAGCCTGCTAGTTGCTTAACCCTTTCTGGCTCAGTGTCACACCAGTCAAACTAAAAATTGGACCTACCTGGGTCTGTTGCACAGACAGTCTTACCTGACAAACCAGGGGCAGTTTTCGTTATAGGGCTGATGCTATGGTGCAGCACTGAACATACCTCTTAGCAATCTACCTGAGCCAGTCTCCTCCCTGGGGATGGGCTCTAGACCCTCCCATGTTTCTAACGCAACCCCCTACAACTCCAGCTGCTGCACGGGGGCGGGGCCATGCGCTGTACGGGGGGCGGGGCCAGGCGCTGTACGAGGCTGGGGGCGGGGCCAGGCGCTGTACGAGGCTGGGGGCGGGGCCAGACGCTGTATCGGCGCGGGGGGGCAGACGGCCGTCAGGCCAACCTCCCCCCAGACCCCGCCCCTCAGCCTAGCCGCCGGCCGGTGAAGCGCGGCCCGGGAGGCGGAGCGCGGAGGGGCCGGGCCGCGCTCGGGGGAGGCGGAGTGACTCAGAGCTAGGTGACTCCACGGACGGGCGGCTCAGTGGCAGCTCCGATCCCTCAGGCAGGTAAAGTAGTGCCTGAGCCCCCCCGCCCGGCTCAGGGTCCTGCAGCCCCAGCGCGGCCCGGGGCCGAGCCCCGCTCCCGCGGATCGCTCCGCCGGCGGTAGTGCTGAGGCTGCGCCGCCGCCATTTTGGCGCCTGGCTCCTGCTGCCCAGTCGCGGGGACCCGGCCGGTGAGTGGGGGCAGCGGGCGGTCACCCCGCCAGGGCTCGTATCGCTGCTCGGCCAGGCGGGCGGCGCGTCCCCCGGGCCCGTCTGACAGAGACCCCGGCCTGGCCCCCCTTTGCCCCCCCCCCCCATCCCGGCGCAGGATTTGCTGCCCCACGGCCGCCACTTCACTGCCCCGCTGCCTGGGGGCGGCCCCTTCCCGGCCCCCCCCCTTCGCTTTCCCCTCCCCCCCGCCGGTCCCGACGCGGGGCCGCTCCTCCCGCCGCTCCCCCCCCTCCCCCGACGCGGGGCCGCCCCCTCCTCCCCTTCTCTTTCCCCTCCCCCCCGCCGGTCCCGACGCGGGGCCACTCCCCCCCCTCCCGCCGCGGGGCCGCCCCCTCCCCCCCCCCCCCCCGCCTATATCTCCCCCTCCCCCGCCGGTCCCGACGCGGGGCCGCTCCCCCCGCCCCTTTCTCCCCCCCCTCCTCCCGACGCGGGGCCGCCCCGCCCTTGGAAATGTGTTCAAGGCTGGGAACCACTTTGCCAAGTCCAGGCGCGGGAGGTCTAGGCCAGGGCGGTGTGTTTGTACCGCGCCTAGCATCTGGGGGCCTGGGCGATCACTGCACTACAGAGACCAGCAGCAACGGCAGGGCTCCTACGCAGGGAGCAAAGTGTGTTTTTCCAGACTGGAGGTAGCTGAGCTTCCCCTGCCAGCGTCCAGCCACAGGTTCTGTAATGCTCCCCCACCCCCGCCCCCAAGTGAGGGCAAGCGGCTGAGCAGGGTCCCCCTCTGTTACTCTGAGTAATTGTTGTGTGTTCCCGGCACCTTCAGCACCACTGGTCTCTTCCCTGCTCTCTTACCTTCCAGTTGCTGAAGTCCAGGTCATCCATCGGATGATTTAGTTGCATAATGTTATACTAAACTAGTAAAACCAGAATGTTAGAATATTCGTGTACTAGTTGGGAATAGTATTTCAGATATTTTGATATCACCCCAAAGGTTGGTTAAGCAGATGACGTTACACTTATCTTTCTTTTCAGCTCTACTTCTTTATCACTTACAATTTTTGTCTTAACTTACATTTTAAGATATTCAGCGTAGGGTCTCATCTTCATTTGTCTGTAAAGCGTGTGCATACTATTTATGAAACTCTAGATAAGTCTTAAACATTTGACATATATTAACCTTCCATTGAATACATCTGCATCTGGGATGGAGTATGCCAGCAATTTTGCATCACCTACATGAGTTTTAAATGTGATTAATTCTTGGATACTTCATTACCAAAAGATACTGACAGATTTGAGAAACTGTAGAGAAGAGCATAAAAGTAAGGGAGATGAAGTGATTTGAGGAAATGTGGAATGTGTGTGTTGGCAGTGGGAGAGAACATGAGTCTACAAGCATTTGACAAAGGTAAACATCAAGGAGGAAATGAAATTATTTAAAGACGTAAAAAATGATTCATGAGTGATGTAATGAAACTGAGGAAAAAATTGACTGTATATTGTATTGTTGACAATAACATTAAGATACGTTAGATTGTGGAATAGTCTATCAAGGGAAATGGTAGAAGCCTAATTACTTCCCATATTTTAATCTGAAATAGACAATTAATCCAGACTACATAAATATAGGGACCTATCTTTTACAATTTGAGGGATGGATAAAATGATTTACAGTAATTAACCATTGCTTATTCCTAGCAATCCATAGTGTCTAGAGACCACATTGCATCTGTCTGAACACTTTTACTACTATTGGCGTAAGTAACATTAAAAATAATATAACTCAAGGATTCCCAAACTTTAGTAGCAGGATTCACCCACTCTCACTTGCAACCCTATAAAATTGTTTACATGTAAAAGTAATATTAGGAAGGTATTGTAGTCTAGCCATCTTCTAATACAGTGTAGCAGCTGGAAATGAAGCGCTAGCACCATGTGACCAGCCAGCTCTCTGGGCCATCAGCAACCTGTTATAACTGAAAAAGATTAGAGGGAAAAATTAATTTTACTTTGTGTTTGATAGTCACTTTCACTGTTTCCCTTGTTTTTGTGGACTTTTCACATGCATCAGGGAAGAGAAAAATATCTTTAGGAAAACGTGTCTGCAAAATGACAAAATTTGGCAGGGGACTCGGACATGCCTATGACCGGAGCCTACTTTTTTTTTAATTGGCTAGATTTCAATTTGACATTGTCTGTGTAATAAGCCATTGCTACTTACACAGTGTGATGTGTCTTACATACATATATACTGTGGTGACAATGGAAGAAACTGACTTAACATAAAGAACAGGAGTACTTGTGGCACCTTAGAGACTAACAAATTTATTTGAGCATAAGCTTTCATGGGCTACAGCCCACTTCTTCGGATGCATAGAATGGAACATACAGTAAGAAGATATTTATACATACAGAGAACATGAGAAGGTGGAAGTAGCCATACCAACTGTAAGAGGCTAATTAATTAAGAGAAGCTATTAACAGCAGGGGAGAAAAACTTTTGAAGTGATAATCATGATGGCCCATTTCGGACAGCGACTCGAAAGTGTGAGGCTGCTTTACACTGAAAAGGATCCATGGTTAAAATTGTCAAAAGTGCCTAAGGGACCATGGAGCCAAATCAATGGGATTTAAGCTCCTAAATCTCATACTTACTTTTTGAAAAATTTACTCTATCAGTTAATGTCTATTTTAAGGTTTTATAGCCTAGCCGGTTGCTATAGTAACTGAGCACCTTCCACATAATATGAATAGCAAAGTCCCTAGTGGACTGGTTCCTCCTCCCTTTTTGAGGTAAAGCCTGCTCGGGGCGCTTTGTTTTTGTTGATTTGTCTGTTACAGACGTTTGGGTGATGGTGTGGGTGTTTGGTTAAATGGGGTATCCGTGTTAAGACTCATGCTTGCTATGATGCAAAGTTTTTTTTTCAAAGAGGAAGATTTTGCAGCATCTCCTAAAGATGGTCAGACTGAATTGCCTAGTTCATTTAAATAATGAAATGGTTTGGGCACTTCGCCTGTAAAGCAGATGGCTGTACATTCAACTGTAAGTTTAAAACAAGTGTAAACTTAAATTAAAAATATCAAATGTAAAATTATTTTAAAACATTGATTTGTGTCCATTGTGGGAGTTGTACCTAGTGGGATAAGAGGCGGGTGCTAAAACAGGAGGACTTACCCTTTGAGCTGCAGAGAATCTGACCCATGCCATGCTTGTAAAAAAATTCAGAATTTGAAACTTTGTCAGTTGGGTAACTATGCAAATCTTCTAAGTATGTATACCACGCTCATTACTATTGGACAAGAGGGTTCTGTTAAAATATCAGAAGCTTGACTTTGGGTCTTAATGGAATAATCAGTGTGTGAGAAACTAGAAAATCTGTAAATCCCTCCACGTACTTAGGGAAAAGAGCAGTAAAAGCCATGAATCCCCTTTACAGCATTATAAATGATGCAGGACTTTAAGCTTCGTCTTGTGTGACAAAGGAAGGAGTAAGAACAGCAAAATAAGGATAATCGACTTGAAAAAAAGCAGAGTTTAAAAAACTCTGGGATCCGGTAGAAAAAATCCCATGGGAAGAAAATACAAGGAGTTTAGGAGAGCTGGCAGTTTTCCAAGAAGACCATATTAAAGGCACAACTGGAAATTATCCCAGTGCAAAAGAAAGATAGGAAGGTAGTAAGAGGCCAATATTGCTCTATCAGGAGCTCTTTAATGACCTGAAATCAAAAAGGAATCCTACAAAAAGTGGAAATGTGAACCAAAAAGGGTTGTTGTAAAGAGGACAGTGATCCACGTTCACTGAAGGCAGGACAGGGAGTGATGGGCTGTGTTCCCTCTAAGCTGCGCAATCGGACGGCTGCCCAGGAGTGATTCAAATGCCGCGCACTTGATTAGCAGAGCTGCGCACATCCAGCAGCGTGTGTTCAGGTACCTCTCCCCCTGCTGTTTTGCTGCCATGTTGCTCTACCCTCTGCTTTGAGCCCCCGGCCAGCTGCTCCTGGGACCCTCCTGCTGGCTGTGCTGAGTGGGGGGAAGATGGGAGTGCTGATGTCAGGGTGTCCCATTACCCCTGCACCCCATCTCTGTGAGCAGAGGAGAGGGGACGGGCTCTGGATCAATGTTTTTAGTAGGGGTGCTGAGAGCCGTTGAACCAAACTGTAAACCCTGTATATAATGGAAACCACTTCAAGTCAGGGAGTGCTGCAGCACCCCCCACACCCTTAGTTCCAGCACCTATGGACAGGGCTCAGGAGAGAGCTGCTGTGGTCTGAGGTCTGAACAAGCCTTCTGGGCGGTGAGTGAGGGCCTTAGAGACAGCCCACGTCTCTCATAGACTTCCCCAGCAGCCAGCACACATTCTCTCTCTCACTGGCTCCCCCTACCCATGTACCCCATCTCCGCAGAGCAGGGGATGGGGGGCAGGGCCCAAGAGCAGGAGAGCTTTCAGTGAGTGGCTTAAAGAGACCGCGCACGGCATCTCTCAGAAACTTCCCCAGCAGCCAGCGCGCGCTCGCTCTCTCTCTCACACACTTGTATTGTTGTTGTTACATCTTGGTACTTCCTGCAATGTGCATATATTCTCTGTAATTTTAGTTTTTCAAAATGTGTTTTAGGTTTTTTGACTGGTCTATCCATTTCATAATTTTTATTTCTCTCTTACAATTAAATTTAATTCTTTGAGTAGCGAGTTCTAAAATGCCTAACCTCTCCTGGCTGGAGTAATTATCGCTATGGTAACTTTTTAAAAATATATATCTAGTTTTTTTGTTTCTACTGGTGGCGCACCTCCACACATTACCTTGGTGCACAGAACAAAATTTATTCCGCACATAGATGGAAAAAATTTGAGGGAACATTGGTCATGGGTGTAATTTGCAGCAAGAGAGAGGTTATAGAAAAATATTTCTAACAATTGGGGTAATTAAGTTCTGGAACAAGCTTCCAAGGGAGACTGTGGAATCCCCTTCACTGGAGGTTTTTAAGAACAGGTTAGACAAACACCTGTCAGGAATGGCCTAGGTTTACTTGGTCCTGCCTTGGTGCAGGCGGCTTCCAGCACTGCATTTCTATGATTCTGTGATGTGTTCCCAAAGGGTGCTGTGAAGATCAATGTTTTCAGATTGTGAGGTGCTCAGATGCTGCAGGGATGGGGGACAGATAAGTATTTAAGATGGATACAGATTGTTGTGGACATGGCATCATAATTTACGACTTTCCTTAAAGAAAGGAATATCTGTCTGATTCAGTTTGCCTATTCCTGAGGTAAGAGTGCTCTCTGCTCCATCAACCATCTTAGACTTTATAGGTGTTAGTGCTGTGAATACAAAATGTATTATTTGTATTACAGTAGTGCTTGGCGGCCCCATTGTACTAGACACTGTGCAAACCTGGAGTATGAGAAGACCCTGTCCAAAGGGTTTACAATCTACATAGACAAGATAAAGGGTGGAAGAGAGAAATCACTGGATGGTACCTTTGTTCTTAGGACTTCCTTATTTTTTATTTCTTTAGCCTCGTGTGTGCAGCATTTTACAGGCAACAAGAAAGGCAAGTCCTTGGGGAGTTTACACTCTAAATTAGATGTGACCTAGCAAGGGGTTGTGTTAAACCAGTGCTGAAGAATGGGGATGGGAGCACAAGGCTTGTATGCTGTCTGGTCTGTATTGCAGTAGGCTCTGTCCCTGCTTTGGAATATGGCTAGTTGGAGTCCTAGGCTCCCCGGCACTTGTGCTGCTTGCTGTTCATCTGACTTCTATAAAATGCAAAACCCTATGTTAATAAAACATGTCCGCCTCTTTCTTCTCCCCCTGCACTGTCAGTGAAGAGAGTTCCTTCCTTCCCTCTAGGGAAAGGAGCAGCAACCCCTAGTGCTGCTCTGCTTCTCCTCTGTGTGTATAAAACCAGCTGATCCACTTGCCTGTCAAGAGTTCTCAAGCCCCGAGAGAGGGCAAGGTGGCTCATCGTGATATCTCTGTGAATAATAACTTTAAAAATTCGGACATCTCTGCTTGTACAAATCTCACCCATAATGTTGCAGTTCTGTTTTAATTTAAGTTTTAGGTTTGAAAAAAGCAGAATGAGTGATCAAAAAGTGTTCGCTCACTGACACCTTTATGTGAACGTATTTGGATAGCTGCACCCAATGTGGTCCTTAAATCAGGAAGATAAATAGTGTTCGCTTTGTTCTGGACACTGTTTTTTGCCTGTCAGTAAACTCATTTTGCAACCATTTTTTTTCCTGCGTGGCAAAGCCATGTTCTTCATAGCAGGGAGGGGCAGGCAAACTTTGAACCTTTTAAAAATAACTTATCCAAGTGCAAAAAAACTTGAAATGTCTTGTGTGAAAACTGATTCCCAACCTGACCACCTAAATAACAGCAAAAAGGAGCTGTACCAACTTTTTGGTTTTGTTTGTTTTTTAACAAATTCCCTTCTGCCCTGAGACACAGCGTAAGGAATCTCAGCCCAAAGAGTAGTTTTTCTGGCAAGTTGTTTGCCTGAAAATAGGGGCTTAGACTTTAAGTTCTTCTTGATGTTTAACTCCTCACACTCACATTACTGTTCCCATCCAAAAATACGTCAAATGGAAGTTATGGCTATGTAACAATAAGTACAAACACTATGAAGAATTTTACCATGAGTAAAAATCTTTCCATAAAAGAATGGATATAAGAGTAATTATGAACTTCAAGGGGTTTAGTCTTGAAGATGTCAGTTTCTATGATATTTAATTTCAGTACCTGACTTTCACATCTACGCTTGTGAAAATTCCTATTAGACATTCCAGAAACAGCCTGTACTGACAGTTACCAATCAACAAACATCACCCTTAGTTTTTTGTTACTTACATTTGTAATCCATGCCACACCCATCACCATAAAGTCAGAGTGCCTCAATTTAAAAAAAAAAAAGTGAAACTCAAACAATTATTCAAGGAAAGCAAAATATGTTGCTTAGCAGAGGTGATCTTTTGACAAAGGAGGAACAAAACTGCTCATGTTTTGGGAATACTTTGATATGGTTAGGATTAGAGTTGGCTACATGAGTGGTCTTTTGTACAGATCTCACTGTACTTTATATTGAAATATGTTTGTATATATGGCTAATATCTGCAGTAACTATGACTACATAACCACATATTATAATATTGTGGGGGGGGGGTGATTGATTTTTAAATCAGTAATTTAAATCGCTGTTTTGGGGGATTTTTTTTTTTTTTTTTTTTTTTTTTTTTTTTTTTTTTTTTTTTTTTTTTTTTTTTTTGCATTTGTACTTTATTTCCCTAAAGAAAAGTTTATTGGTTGGTAACCACTCCCAGTCAACATGTTTTAACTACATACAGTCTGAACACAAAACCAGGTGTTCTTTGTTAACCAGGACAATACATTATATCTAGTTATTTAAGTAATTATATAGCTTAACATACATTTATCCAGATTCTTTTAATGTTTACATTTTTATGTTAGAAAATGATGAATGATGCATTTCTTATTTCCTAAATGAATAATTTTATGCTTATGATTTGTCGAGCTCCATTTGGATGGAAATTGGAATTCAATCCAAAATGTGCATTTTAATTTTTTATTCGGTAAATAAAACTATCTTGGATACATAAGGAAAACAGTTTACCAAAACATATTTTGCATTTAAAACTGAGTTCTTAAACAAAGGAGGTATTCTCTCCAATTAGTGTATTGAAGTGATTGTCTCTGATCACATCCATTAAGATTTTAGAACTAGCAGATCTCATCCTCTCACACCTAGCTTTTATTCATATATTGGAAGAGGAAAATAACCTTTTCTGCTTTATCAGCTCCCAACTGGTTTCTTAACTTTGCATGAGCTAGTCATTGAACTGAACTAGTTGAATAAACTGAAATGAAGAAAATACTCTCTCTGAAGCTGCAGCTTTTGACAGCAGTAGCCTCTGCTGGTTTATCACTTCAGCAAACTGATTCCAGGTGCTTAGTCAGTCACCAGTTTCAGTGGTTTGATTTTCTTTAAAACTTAGCAGCACACATACTGGTGGAATTTTTTTATTTAAATTATTTAATAGATTATAGTCCGGTTGGGTCTTAGCATAGGCGGTCATAATTTGAAACAGGTTTATATTTAAAAACAAATTGTTTTTTAATCAATTTTTATCCACCTTTTATTGTACAATTATATTCTAACTATATGTAAGTGTTTATAGTACACCTCTACCCCAATATAACGCTGTCCTCGGGAGCCAAAAAATCTTACCGCGTTATAGGTGAAACTGCGTTATATTGAACTTGCTTTGATCCGCTGGAGCGCCCCCCCCTCCCCCCCCCCCGAGTGCTGCTTTACCGCGTTATATCCGAATTCATGTTATATCAGGTCGCATTATATCGGGGTAGAGGTGTACCATATTTATCTTGTACAAATACATTTCAGTAGTATACTAAAGTTTGTTCAATGTGTTAAACATATAAGAACATAACATAATATAAGAACGGCCGTACTGGGTCAGACCAAAGTCCATCTAGCCCAGTATCCTGTCTACCGACAGTGGCCAATGCCAGGTGCCCCAGAGGGAGTGAACCTAACAGGTAATGATCAAGTGATCTCTATCCCGCCATCCATCTCCACCCTCTGACAAACAGAGTCTAGGGACACCATTCCTTACCCATCCTGGCTAATAGCCATTATTGGACTTAACCTCCATGAATTTATCCAGTTCTCTTTTAAACGCTGTTATAGTCCTAGCCTTCACAACTTCCTCAGGTAAGGAGTTCCACAAGTTGCCTGTGTGCTGTGTGAAGAAGAACTTCCTTTTATTTTTGTTAAACCTGCTGCCTATTAATGTCATTTGGTGACCCCTAGTTCTTGTATTATGGGAATAAGTAAGTAACTTTTCCTTACCTACTTTCTCCACATCACTCGTGTTTTTATATACCTCTATCATATCCCCCCTTAGTCTCCTCTTTTCCAAGCTGAAAAGTCCTAACCTCTTTAATCTCTCCCCATATGGGACCCATTCCAAACCCCTAATCATTTTAGTTGCCCTTCTCTGAACCTTTTCTAGTGCCAGTATATCTTTTTTGAGATGAGACCACATCTGTACACAGTATTCAAGATGTGGGCGTACCATTGATTTATATAAGGGCAATAATATATTCTCCGTCTTATTCTCTATCCCCTTTTTAATGATTCCTAACATCTTGTTTGCTTTTTTGACCACCTCTGCACACTGCGTGGACGTCTTCCGAGAACTATCCACGATGACTCCAAGATCTTTTTCCTGATTCGTTGTAGCTAAATTAGCCCCCATCATACTGTGTATATAGTTGGGGTTATTTTTTCCAATGTGCATTACTTTACATTTATCCACATTAAATTTCATTTGCCATTTTGTTGCCCAATCACTTAGTTTTGTGAGATCTTTTTGAAGTTCTTCACAGTCTGCTTTGGACTTAACTATCTTGAGCAGTTTAGTATCATCTGCAAACTTTGCCACCTCACTTTTTACCCCTTTCTCCAGATCATTTATGAATAAATTGAATAGGATTGGTCCTAGGACTGACCCTTGGGGAACACCACTAGTTACCCCTCTCCATTCTGAGAATTTACCATTAATTCCTACCCTTTGTTCCCTGTCTTTTAACCAGTTCTCAATCCATGAAAGGACCTTCCCTTTTATCCCATGACAACTTAATTTACATAAGAGCCTTTGGTGAGGGACCTTGTCAAAGGCTTTCTGGAAATCTAAGTACACTATGTTCACTGGATCCTCCTTGTCCACATGTTTGTTGACCCCTTCAAAGAACTCTAATAGATTAGTAAGACACGATTTCCCTTTACAGAAACCATGTTGACTTTTGCCCAACAGTTTATGTTCTTCTATGTGTCTGACAATTTTATTCTTTACTACTGTTTCGACTAATTTGCCCGGTACGGACGTTAGACTTACCGGTCTGTAATTGCTGGGATCACCTCTAGAGCCCTTTTTAAATATTGGCGTTACATTAGCTATCTTCCAGTCGTTGGGTACAGAAGCCTATTTAAAGGACTGGTTACTGTGATTTTTCACACCATTTTAAAACAGAGAATGTTTGATCTGCACTGGGAATATAGCTTTTAGCAATCCTGAGCTTCTCTAACTCTTTTTACACGTGTACCGCACTTGATATAGCGATGGTGGTTGACACCTTTGTTGTGTGGTCCTATTTTGGATCACACAACATCCTGTGGCTATAGCAGCTTTTTACAGGGGGAAGTGATAGTTAGAAAGTATTTATAAATGTCTAATGAAAATTCAGTATCTCCTTTTGGTCTTCATTCCATCTGGGCCTCTGGCACGTTCTCTTCCAGCCCCTTACACACACTTGTAGGCTCTTCTGCATATTTTTCTCTCTGGCTGCCCCAGGATGCCCTGCCCCCAATCCTCCTGTTTAGTTATCTGGGTCTCTTGTTCCCTGTACATTCCTCTACCACTTTTGGCTGGCAGCTCATCTATCTGTGGATGGTTCCTATTTCTTCTCTTCTGTAGCTGTGACCCCTAGTGGGGCCAGCCACGTTGGCTTTTCCTTGTTTAGTTGAATCTACAGATATTCATTCTCTTCCATTGAGGAGTCTGTCCATCAGTAGAAGCAGCTGGAAATGAAGGTGCTATTTCCAGGTGATCCTCCACCTCTGGGCTGACAACGAGGGCTTTGTTTGAGTGCCTCTGAGCTATATTACCATGACTGATTATTCCCATGCTTCTCAAAGCTTCAATTTTGTTAACAGGCATGGTTGTGAATTGCATTTTTTGCTAATGTTGCTTAACTCCATGCTAATGGAACACTTTCTGGAACATCCTTTATTTAATTATAAGTACTTTATATCAAAGGCCAGGTACACTCCCTAGCATGTCTGTGGATTGAAGAATCTGGTCTGTCTACAGGACAACGAGATTGTAAGGAGTGGCTTAGCTAAGTGCTGGGAGATCTACCAAAGGGCAAAGAGAGAGAGGTCTTTCTCCAGGCCAGGGGTTCTCAACCAGGGGTATGCGTACCTCTGGGGGTACACTGAGGTTTTCCAGGGGGTACATCAACTCATCTAGATATTTGCCTAGTTTTACAACAGGCTACATAAAAGGCACTGGTGAAGTTAGTACAAACTAAAATTTCATATAGAAATTGTTTATACTGCTCTATATACTATACACTGAAATGTAAGTACAATATTTATATTTCAATTGATTTATTTTATAAATATATGGTAAAAATGAGCAAGTAAGCAGTTTTTCAGTAAGTGTGCTGTGACACTTGTATTTGTCTGATTTTTGTAAGCAAGTAGTTTTTAAGTGAGGTGGAACTTGGGGTATGCAAGACAAATTAGACTCCTGAAAGGGGTACGGTAGTCTGGAAAGATCCAGGCCACTGGGTGGTGGTGAAGCTACTCCTGAATCAGGTCCATGGAGAGCTCCTCTCTTGTGAGCTTCATAAGGTGCTTAGGAAGGCAGCTGTTCTCCAGGACCGAACATTGCCTCCTGAGTTCCTAGTCAGCTATATTTTTCTCCCACTCTATGGACTTAGTAAGGCCAACCAAAGATTTGATGAGTGTAATTGTATATCTGCTTCTGTGGCCTGATTAGAAACTCTTACGGCACATAGTGCTAACAGCTAATTTTTGGGAGGGAAGCCCAAAACCAACCCTAGTCTATGTACAAGACTTTGTTCAGCTTTTCATTTAATGTCCGTTTCAAGTGCTAAAACATTTTAATTAGGAAGGACATTCTTAACAGTGATGCTAATTAACCACTGGAACAATTTACCAGTGGATTCTCCATCACTGACCATTTTAAAATCAAGATTGGATGCTTTTCTCAGAAATCTACCCTAGGAATTATTGTGGGGCAGGTCTCTGGCCTGTTGCTATGCAGGAGGTCAGACTAGATGACCAACGTGCTCTTTTCTGGCCTTGGAAGCGGAGTCGGTGACAAAAGTCGTTCATTGTGGTGTGATTTTGATTGATAAACATTTGTTTTAAACTAGGATTTTCATAGGGCCTAAGGGAGTGAGGGGCCTAACTGGCACCTCACAACCGTAAATGCTTCTGAAAACCCCACTCTCAATCCCTAACAAAGTAATTGAAACCTCATTTAACCAAACAACTCAAGGCAACCTTACCTGCTGCTAATGATGCCTTCATAATGAAAATGGCCAAGACTTGCGCAGAGAGGCTTTTCCTTTCATTCCACTGATTGGCAGGACAGCATGTGCCTGAGCAATCACAAATTGGTGGATCTCTGAGGCACCTCTTATTGCCTATCTAAGTGGAGTTTATTCATCACTGTTCACTTTGTTTACAGAGAAAATGGAGGTCTGCAGTCCCTCCTCCTCCTAGATGCCAGGTTATTGGCTTTGACTGGGATGGGGAGGAGCTAAACCAGGGTGTATACCAATAGGTTTTTTAAAAAATATATATTTTTAAACATTAAATACATTTTTCTTAAAAAAAAAAAAATCAATTTTGAAATTTAAATTTGAAATTGACAGCCTATAAAGTTTAAACTAGGTTCAAAGGGGGAAGGTGACAAAAGCCTAAGGGTAAATATGAGGAAAGGTGACTGACAGAGGGTAGGAAGTTGGGGTGTGTTGTTAGAGAAAACTTTCTAACTATAAAGATGGATAGAAACTGGACTAGGTTACCAAGGGAGGTTGTAGAATCCCCATCATTGGAGGTTTTTAAGAACACCTTTCAGGGATGGTCTAGGTCAGTGGTTCTCAAACTTTTGTACTGGTGACCCCTTTCACATAGCAAGCCTCTGAGTGTGACCCCCGCCCCTTAATAAATTAAAAACACTTTTTTATATATTTAACATCATTATAAATGCAGGAGGCAAAGCAGGGTTTGAGGTGGAAGCTGACAGCTCACGACCCCTTGAGAGGTCCCGACCCCCAGTTTGAGAACCCCTGGTCTAGGTTTATTTTGCCCTGCATCAGCATTGGGGGGTGGACTCAATGACCTCTTGAGGTCCCTTCCAGCCCTACAGTTCTATGATACTATGGCCTAAACTATTCAAGCAGTACATGTTTGCTGTAGAAATTTTAAACAAAGCCAAACCAACTGAACTGGTGGAGGTAACTGGATAAGCACATGCAACAAGAGTGAGTGCTAAGCCAGCTTTTAGTAGCAGGAGACTCTTCCACAGCTGCAGAGAATATTTTCTTTATCAGAATCCTGCATCCTGGCAGGGGTTAGACCAGTGGTTCTCAACCTTTCCAGACAACTGTACCCCTTTCAGGAGTCTGATTTGTCTTGCGTATGCCCAAGTTACACCTCACTTTAAAACTACTTGCTTACAAAATCAGACCTAAAAATACACGTGTCACAGTACACTATTGCTGAAAAATTGTTTACTTTCTCATTTTACCATATAATGATAAAAATAAATCAATTGGAATATAAATATCGCACTTGTATTTCAGTGTATAGTATACAGAGCAGTATAAGTAATTGTCTGTGACATTTTAGTTTGTACTGACTTCACTAGTGCTTTTTTGTATCCTGTTGTAAAACTAAACAAATATCTAGATGAGTTGATGTACCCCATGGAAGACCTCTGTGTACTCCCAGGGGTATACGTACCCCTGGTTGAGAACCACTGGGTTAGACTAGCTGACCTGTGCCATCCCTCCTAACCCTATGGTTTTAGGATTTCTGAGCAGAACAAGCTGAACTATGACTAGCTTGCTGAAAATTGAGAAACAGATGTGGAATTGAAAAAGCAGGAAATCTTGTTTTCCTCTTCCAATCTATGAATAAAAACAAGGTGTGAGAGAAGATTTACTAGTGCTAAAATCTTGAAGGACATGGTGATGAGAAACAATGAGTTCAGTTCACTAACTGCAGATAATACTTCCTTTGCTTAATAAATCATTTAGTTTTAAATACAAATATTTAATATGCTGGGTATAAGGTAGTTACTGAAAACCCAGTTTTTAAAAATGTTGGTTATGTGCAATTTTGATTGAATCCCAGTTTCCATCTAAATAGAGCTTGACCCATCACAAAGACAAAATTAATCTAGTAAATAAGAAAAGTGTCATTCACCATTTTCTAACATAAAGTAAAAATCATGAATCTGAATATGTTAAGCTACATAATTGCTTAAAAATAAATGTATCAATATAGCTTGTCCTCCTGGCTAGCAAAAATTATCACCAAGTTGAGTTGTAAACCATCATGTTTTAATGGATACCAAATAATGAGTCAGCTTTTCCTTTGGAAAATAACTAAAGTACAAATACAAAACAAGATTAAAAGGTTTTATTTAAATCACAGTTTCCTGCTTATAGATTCATGATTAAGGCCCTACTTCATTTGCAGTATTACAGATCTTGCAGTATTAGGCTTCCACTGCAATTTTTATTTTTATTGGCTTACTTTGAACAGTCTACTATTTTACATACATTTTGAGGTTTGCAACACACACTTTTCTTCCCCATTAGTATTTCCCACCTTAACTTAGGTAGCTTTGGCAATACAGTATGCCCTGAGTATAATGCCCTTCACAATAGCGAACCTTGGACTATACCGAGCCCATCCCTGGATCCTACCTGGAATGGGCAGGGGCTGCGAATGCTCATTGATGCAAACCATTAAATCTTTGGAGATGTGTTCTCTTTCTATCCATCAATCACCCAACACTGTAATGGATTTGACACAATGGGCAGACTCCAATGCAAAAGAAAAGCACAGTGAAGATGCAGAGCAGAATTGGTTTTTCAAGGAGTGTTCAAGGAGACAGCAGACAAACTGAAGGAACACGACTGGAACACTGAGGAGTGGGTTGCCAGAGCAGCTCAGCAAGGACCAAGGTTCATGCAGCCCCCACTGTCCTTTATAACAGCAGTTTGGGTATTTGATGTGAAACAAGTGAATGGGTTATCAGCGCAGAGGCTCCCTCCGGAGGCAATCCCTATGTTTGGCCATGAAGCTAAAGCACAGCTTCCCCATACACATTTTTAAATGATCTTGGAGAGTTTGGGGATTTAGCTGCAGTTCTACAGTGTTTTCCAGAGTTAGCAGGGATAGCAAAGCTACCACTAGCAATCTTGCCTAATTCTGTGGATGCTGAGTGTGCAGTATCTCGGTATGGACAGGTCTTCCCAAAGCAAAGGCAGGGCATGATGGAGACTACTGTAGTGGAGTGTACTGCATTAACATTCAGTGCCTGTAAATGTAAAAGACGAAAGGGACTGAACTTGATTTCTAAAGCAGTTGTGTTAAGACTTCTGAATTTTATATTGTACCGGTCACTTTTTTTGGCTGTAATATAGTTGAAGCAAAATGTCTGGTTATCAAAAAAATTCAAAGGTATAACATACTACTTGAGTGTTTATATTGTTCCAGAAAATTTTTCATAAACAAATAGGTTTACTCCGGCTTTTCCAAATTACTACAGTTAAAGGTCCATTATCACTTTTCTGTGATTTTTCCCTGTCTTGTCCGCAGCTCAGCTGCAATTATTTGACAGTCATCCTGCGATTCAAGTAGGGCCTTATTCATGATTGAAATGGGTGATTTAAGCCAGTCCACTCAGAAGGAACTCCTGTTCCCAGGCCTGTGGAGCAGGATTATTCCACTTGAGGTGGAGTGTGGGAGTGCCCTGAAGAGGAAGGGTTGGTTGCTCCAGGGGGCTGTAGCACAAACAGCAGAACAGAGGCTTTTGTTCCGTTCATGCCTTTCAGGCATCTAAGAGTTTGGCGAATTGGGCAGCTCTCCAGCTGGAGGAGGTGATGCTATACTGGCGGGGACACTTGAGGGCTGCAGGAGGCCCAGTGACCCTCCTTTCTTCTTCCTGCAGGAACTGGACGTCATGCTGGGCTCCGGGTTCAAGGCCGAGCGTTTGCGAGTCAACCTGCGCCTGGTTATCAATCGCCTCAAACTGCTGGAGAAAAAGAAAAGTGGGTATCTCATGGTGGGAGCTGCAGGGCCAACTCTGCTGTGCTCTCTGCCTGACCCCAGCGCTCGCTGCTCTTGCTAGCTGGGCCCAGCTGATTGTGCCAGCCCTGCTCTCACAGTTGGTGTTTCCATCTTGTTGTAAAACTTCCAGTGCTTGAGAGGCCAAGGACTGGGGCAGGGAAGATGCAGGCAGCTGCCGAGCCACGTATCTGGGGCCCTCTGCTTTCCCTGGAAATAGAATTGGCTCAGGGCTTAAATCATGCCCTGTTCCCGGGGTGTCCTAGAACTAAGAATGGCCATATTGGGTCAGACTAAAGGTCCATCTAGCCCAGTATCCTGTCTTCCAATAGTGGCCAATGCCAGGTGCCCCAGAGGGAATGAATAGAAGGGCATGAATCACTTGATGATAACCTCTATCACCCATTCTGAGCTTCTGGCAAACAGAGGCTAGGGACACCATCCCTGCCCATCCTGGCTAATAGCCATTGATGGACCTATCCTCCATGGACTTATCTAGTTCTTTTTTGAATCCTGTTATAGCCTTGGACTTCACAACATCCTCTAGCAAGGAGTTCCACAGGTTGACTGTGTGTTGTGTGAAAAAATACTTCCTTTTGTTTGTTTTAAACCTGCTGCCTATTAATTTCATTTGGTGACCCCTAGTTCTTGTGTTATGAGAAGGAGTGAATAATACTTCCTTATTTATTTTCTCCACACCAGTCATGATTTTATACATCTCTATCATATCCCCCCTTAGTCGTCTCTTTTCCAAGCTGAAAAGTCCCAGTCTTATTAATCTCTCCTCATACGGCAGCTATTCCATACCCCTAACATTTTTGTTGCCCTTTTCTGAACCTTTTCCATTTCCAATATATTTTTTGAGATGAGGTGATGAAATCTAGAAGGTGCAGATTGTCCTACGGTCTCCCCACTAATTCTTTCCGGCATGTGACCAGTAAGACAGGACCTTGAGCTGACAAGATGCAGGGGGCTGGTACTTTGATGGCTTCAGTAAAGCTGTAGCTGAAGCAAGCTCAAGGGCTACGTGAGTGATCATTCCTCCCTTGGTACAATGGCCTTTAACCCACAGCCTGGGCTTGCAGTGCAGGGGGGCAGCTTCTGTGCCCTGAGGTGGAATCTCAGGGTGACCATGCTCTTCCTCCCTAGACATTCGGGCAGAAGGATTCCCGTGTCTGGATGCCCAGTGCCCCCATTTTTATTATTGCCCACAGCACCCAGAGGTGTTCCAACGCCTTTTAGAAAGCCTGGAATCCCTGGCCCCTGCCCAAACGAACTGGTGCTCTTGAGTGTGACAGAGTAGGGAGGCCTTGGGTGAGGACGGGAGAGGGCTCTACCAAGCCGTCACCAGAGGAGAGGAAGGAGCTAGTGAATAAGATGAGTTCCAATGCTGGTGGTAGCAGGGCAGCTCTTGGCCACTGGGTAACCAGCACTCATGCCTTGTCCTGTAGCTGAGCTAGCCCAGAAGGCAAGGAAGGAGATTGCAGATTACCTGGCATCAGGGAAGGATGAACGAGCACGGATCCGTGTGGAGCACATCATCCGAGAAGACTACTTAGTGGAGGCCATGGAGATCCTGGAGCTGTACTGTGACCTGCTCTTAGCTCGCTTCGGCTTGATTCAGTCTATGAAGTAAGACCTTGAATACAAAATTACCTGTGGGGAGTGGGGGCGAAGGACCCGCTGGGACCTGGGGAGGAGTTATCTATAGAGCAAGAGTTTGGCATGGGCTTCCCATCGTTTGGAGCGGGGCTGGGTGTGTGTGTCAGTCTGCTGAGCCCTCTGAGGGTCTGTCTACACTGCGCTTAGACCCCCGTGGCTGGTCCGTGCCAGCTGATTCAGGCTAAGGGGCTGTTTAATTGTGGTGTAGACATGCAGGCTCAGGCTGAAGCTCGGGCTCTGGGGTCCTGCGGGGGAGGAGGGGGTCCCAGAGCCCAGGCTCCCCCCACGTCTGCATATCTACACCGCAATTAAACAGCCCCTTAGCCCGAGCCAGCTGTCAGTGTAGTGCAGTGTAGACACATCCCTAAAGATCTGCCCTGGCTCAGGCAGACTGGCAGCTCCTCTGGGGAAGATAGGGGTGCCCCAGGCCTGGCAGCTCTTGAGCTGCACACACAAGCAGCAGAGATGGGGTGGGTAACCTACAGATTCGTGTCTCTGTAGGGATCTGGACACTGGCCTGGCGGAAGCCGTCTCCACACTAATCTGGGCTGCCCCACGACTACAGTCTGAAGTGGCTGAGCTGAAAATTGTGAGTAGAGCTGTGTCTGCAGTGCTGGTTGTGGGGCAGCCTCCCCGGCCTTTGGGGACTGTTGACTGCGGCAGAGGTTTATATTCCCAGCCTGGGCTGCGTGGAAGAAGAGATGGGTGAATCTCTGTGGGGAGGGCTGCACCCTTGGGGTCAGAGTAGGGTGGTTGATTGGGACACCAAGGGCATGGGAATGAGAGCGCATCAGTGCGAAAGCCACCATGGACAGGAGTTGAGGTGTGTGTGGAATTGTGGGGAGGAAGCTTTGTATGTATTCTGGTTGTTTTACCTTCTTTTGATGCATTGGGGGCTGGCTGCAGCTGGGGAGAGGACAGCCTGGGAGTCTGCCGAGGTCGTGCAGAGAATCTCTTTACTTGGATGGTGTTTCTTGTTCACATGCTCAGGCCCAACTGATCACCAGACTTGGGGTTGGGAAGGAATTTTCTCCCATTTTCAATTGGCAGGGACCTTTGGGGGCTTTTGCCTTCCTATGCAGTATGGGGTGCGGATGACCTGCTGGAATCATCTGGATATATCGCATCTAATCAGTTCTCTGCCCTGCAGAGGCCTCTGGTATTGGTGCACCTCAGTCTCTTCTGTGTTCTGTGACACACAAGATCTTAGTCTCCCGAGAGTTGAAAGGTCTTAGTGTGACTACAGTCACTGGGCTCAATATAGGGGTACTGGGGAAATGTCATGGCCTGTAATAGACAGGAAGTCAGATGATGAGCTGGTACTAAACTCTATGAAACTATGTTGTTCTGCTCAAATTCTCCAGAATTTCTTTTCTGCTGCAGGTTGCTGACCAACTGTGTGCAAAGTACAGCAAGGAGTATGGCAAGCTATGCAGGACAAACCAGATCGGGACAGTCAATGACAGGGTAACGGCCTAGCAGGGAAGACTAAGTGACAGGGTGGGGGCTGCATGTCACATACAGACACACAAGCTGCTTCAGGGGAGACATTGCCTGGGTTGTTCCCAGGGTGCATGTCACATTGGGGAGTGCTCAGAGCTGAGGTAGCCCAAGCAGCTCCCCTTACTGAGATGTTGCCTGGGGCAGTTCTGGGCGCAGACTTGCAGAGGCATAAAGTACGCAGCAGGGCTGGCACTTACTGTGCAGCTGGGGGAGCAAGGCCACTGAGCAGAGCCCTGTCCTAGGGAGCAGCCTCACCCTGGAGCCCTTGCACCTCGCTGCCCAACAGCTGCGTGCCCGGCCCAGGGATGCCAGCTCCTGGCCGCTGCCATGCTGGCTGATGGCTCTGTCCCTGTGTTCCAGCTGATGCACAAGCTGAGTGTGGAGGCCCCCCCCAAAATCCTGGTGGAGAGGTACCTGATTGAGATTGCGAAGAACTACAACGTGCCCTATGAACCTGACTCGGTGGTGATGGTGAGTAGGGCAGAGCTGGAGACCTCTGAGCTGGGATCTTCCCCGGCCACTCTTGACAGCCAAACCATCTCCCTCATTCCTCTGGCACTGCCATGCGTTTGCAGCAGCCCCCACCCTGGGCATTGAGGTAGCCGTGAGCTCTATCCTCTCACCCGCTCCATATACACTCCTCTCGCGGGCGTTGGAGTAGCCAGGAACCCTGCCTCTTGTTCCCCCCTTCCCATACGCTGCTGTAGCAGGCACGAGTGCCTCCCCTAGTGAGGGGAGTCTCCTTGACACTGCAGAGGCAGCCATTGGCTCTCTGGGTTAGCGACACAAGCCCTTTCTCCCCCCTCAGGCTGAAGCCCCAACTGGTGTTGAGGCGGATCTGATCGACGTCGGGTTCATAGATAACACGAAGAAAGGTGGACGTGGAGGAGGGGGCGGTGGGTTCACGGCCCCGCTGGTTGGTCCTGACGGAGTAGTGCCAATGCCTATGCCTATGCCATCGCCCTATCCACCTATAAAGGGACCGGTGAGTGTGTGTGTCTGGCCGCCCGGGAGCCTACGCGCTGACTAAAGGGGAGGTGTAAGTAACGGGGGCAGCCTGCTAGCTGGCGGGTTTGAAGGATGTCTGCGGATGAGGCGCTGCCTGGGACTGAAGACATTGCCAGTGTGGCTGATGTTGCCCACTGCCCCTTCCATAGGCTGCAGCAACCTTCCTCTGTCTTAAGAGAATGAGAATCCTGTGGGAAGAGAGGGTTCTCTCTTCTTTGACTTTAGCGTGCTCTCACTGTGGCAGCAGCTGCTTGAAGCCCTAAGCCCAGACGGGGTGAGGAAGTCGGGTAAGTTCTGTTAGGTGGTGAACACAGAGAAGAACTGGCAGGAGCTCTTTGCGAGCCAGTGAGGGGAGGGGGAAAGGACCAGAGGTCTTCAGGGGAAACTCCTCCTCGCCAGGCCGGTAGGAGTGGAAAGAGCTGGGAGAAGGTTCTGCCTCTGACTGTGGAGCCTGATGGGCTCGCCACAGGGCAGGCGAGCTGTGAGGCAGTCCAGCCACTCAGCAGCAGGATCACATTCCCAGCAGATGCTCCACTGGCGCCTGTGTGTGTTCTGCCCGGATAGCCTGGGCCTGGGCAGTGTCCAGGTTCTGGGCAGTAAACCTCTGGCCATTCAGTACAAGCCTGGAAGGATCTCTGCCCAGGTTCCCGAAGAGAGTCCTGCATCACGCTATGGCCCCTGCATGTGGGTGGAATGCTTCAGGAGCTGGGGCCGTGGCATTCTCTCCTCTCTTGGCTGGATAGCTGCGTGCACTGGAAAATGTAACGTTCAGGTTTTAGTACCTGGAGGCACTGGATTCCCCATGGCATTTGATCTGGTGAGTAAAACCATTTCTGGTGCGCTGAGGCTGGGCTTGCCACTGCAGTGTCAGTGTCTGAGGCATATTTGAGATGTTTTCTTGGCCGATACACATCCTTGAATGTGTTTCCAGACACGACGGTGATCAGTGAAACCCAAAGCTGCTGCACTGTCCCACCGGCTCCACCCTTGGCTCTGCTGACTTTCCTTTCCCCGCTTACAGGAGATCTTCAATGGAGTACCTGTGGGGACTTACCAGCCTTTTACCAACATCCATCCACCTCCGATCCCAGCAGCTCCCCCAACGTATGAGTCTGTAAGTGCATGAGCCTTTATAAGCAGCAGCAAGAGTCCTGAGAAGAGGGCAGAGCAGAAGCCAGAGGGAAGGCAAACTTTCATTGAACACTTCTTCCTCCCAAACTCCGCTCGTTTCTGAGCGGCTGGCTCTGGCGCTGCTTGCATTGCAAACTCTGCGACACGTGCAGGGTTCCCAACTCAGCCCCTCTGCGTAGGCTGGGGCGGAGAGCTGGCCTCTAAGCACTGAGCATGTTACACTTCATGGCCTTGGTGATAATGAAACTGTAGCAGACTCTCCTGAGCTGCCATGTATTTAACAGGCAGACTATAAAGGGTCTGCATCTTTCCACGTAACAGGTTTGCCATCTGCAGCCACCTTTGGTGTTTGACTTATCCCTCTTGGGTCAATTTAATATTTAACCTTAAATGAGAATTTTGGCTGACGTCAGCTGATATGATTTATACAGAACAAACTCTTCCCTATCCCTCACCGAGTCGTTGAGGGGACAGGGAGGGAGATTTCAGCTTGGCCTTTCTGAGCATACAGGTGTGTGTGGCTACCGTGGCCCCATCATGGCTTTTCTTCTGTCCTATGGCTAGCATCCATGTATCTGTCCTCGGACTGTACTGAGAGGGATGGATGGGTGGGCGTGTGGCTCGGTCCCTGAGCATGCTGGCCCAGTGCCCCTTGTCACAGAAATGCAATAGCTGCTGCTTGGAGCTTTGTGCCCAAGTTCTGTTGGCTTGGTTGGATGGGGCATTATCTAGAGTGGGTTCTCTCCGCGCTCCTGGCCAGACCTCGGCCCCACATCAGGTGGGAACAAAGGAGGGATGATTTCATCCCTCCATGTGGAACTCCAGAATTTCCTTGCTGCATGTGGCTTAGCTTCTTACCCCTGCCTTGTGAGGGAAGAGGAACAGGTTCGGGGCTTGTCTTCTCTTTCCCCACCCGATGATAAATATTTCAGTTCTGCATTTGGATAAATCCTAGTTATCCAGTTTGTGTCCCCCAAGGACAGCTGCTTTTGTCATCTGGGCTGGAGAACATGCCCCTTGTCTCAGGAAGGGAAGAGAAATGTATGGGGCATGTCTATGCTGGCACTGGGGCTTACATGTGACTGCTCCTCATCTGAGCAGGGCAGAGGGAAGCTGCCCGTCTCCACGTGGTGCGGGTGCTGTGGTCGGTGAGGTGCACCTGGAGGACAGCCCCAGGCATTGCTTGCTTGGAGTCAGGTCTGGGTGTGTAGTGACTGTCTGTCTATTTCAGGTTGATGACCTTAGTACTGACAAGGATGTGTCTTCTGCACAGGTGGCTGGTGAGTACGCCAGGGAGGCACTGGGGACCAATGACAGCCTGGGGCATGGGTTCCTGGCATCTCTAAGAGGAAGCTTCTCTCAGGAGGGAACAATGTGTCTGGTTGGAAACATCGGCCTAGAAATGGAGTGGGCTGTGAGTCCAGACTGGAAGTGCTAACACATGGGGATGTTTCGGAGTGGGGTGGCCGAAAGGAGCAGGTGCTTCCCTGGTGGGGGAGTCAAAAGCCCAAGACTATTCAGTTCCCAGCAGAGAAGAGTAAGGTGATGAGAGCTATAAAAGGAAAGGAGTGGGGTAGATATATAATGTAGTCACTGATACAGGGGAGGCCCTGTGCGCCTCTGGCCTCTTCTCTACGCCTGGAAGTAAGGCGTACATTTTTAGTGGTGAGAGTAATTAACCATTGGAAAACTTGGCCAAGGGCTCTGATGGACTCTCCATCACTGACAGTTTTTAAATTGAGAAGCGGTTGTTCTGAAAGCTCTGCTCTAGGAATCATCCTGGGGCAGGTCTCTGGCCTGTGCTGCACAGGAGGTCCGACTAGATCAGTCTCCCTTCTGAATCAGTAAGAACAAGGGGGCACAGAGTGAAATTAAAAGGCAACAGTTTTTAAACTGATACCAGAAAATACTTTGTAAATGACATAATTAACCATATTCTGCTGCAGAAGAGAGGAAATGGCACAAGGAGCTTTAGGAGAGAATGGGATGTTTCTGAGAACACCAGCATTGACACGGGCTTCTGTCAGAAGATGAGCAGCAGTGATAAAGCTTTGCTGCTGACCACAGATCCACATTCTGTAAAGGCTACTGAGCTGCCTACATGCTTCAGAGTAAAAGCTCATCAGCAATTCCCCACCAATTAACAATTAGATGCTATGTGCATTTCTGAAGCACCCTCCATCATAGTGGTGTCTGGACACTCAGCAGGGGCATTGACCGTAGGCAGAGATGGGATTCCAGATTAAATGGGTTCCTGTCTGCTCCAGCCTGCTGCTTCCAACAGTGTGGTGGAGCTTTCTGTGCTGAGGAGGATAGTCCAAATAGTTGGTGGTGAATGCTGATGTGTGGATTGGGCCCACAGGAGCTCTGGGGTTGGGCTCATATGCCCCTGCTCACTTGGCATTCGAGAGTTAACTAGGTTTGACATGAAGCGCACTTTGGAGAATGTGACGTTTGTCTCCTTGGGCTGGCAGAAGGGATGGGCTTCCGGAATTCAGAAACTCATTGGCCTGGGACTTACATAAGAATGGCCAGACTGGGTCAGACCAATGGTCCATCTAGCCCAGTATCCTGTCTTCCGACAGTGGCCAATGCCAGGACTTACCTGTATTGTTCAGGGCAGCTTGACCTGCAGAACTAACTACGCTAGCGCCTTGTAGCAGGGAGTTCTACCTCCTAATACGTCAGTTGTTGGCTAGAGACTGACCCACCTCCACCTACTCAGCCCACCCATGACCAGGAGTGTTCTGCCATAGAATGCAGCTTCTGTCAAGTGTCTTCTATGATCTATGGAATCATTTTCACCTGAGACCCTGGGGAACCCCAACAGGTATCTGAATGCACTTGGAGCCATGTGGTTCAGCTGAATGCCAGATGCTGTGCTGCACCGTGGTAGCTTTCTGGTGCCAGGAGTCTCAGTGCTAAGCGTGCTCTCTTTAAAAATGTAGGAGTTCTGCAGCCTTTCTGATAGGTGTCCTGGTTTGCTTGGCCTTAGCTTCTCCTGGAGTGGGGAGCCAGGATAGGAGCACTTGTCCATAGCTTGTAACTCTGGGTTTCTCATCATAAACAGGTCCTGGGCCTAGGCCAGAAGCCTCTACAAAGCCAGGAACTGGCGCTCCAGATATTTATGATAACTTTGTGCTGCCTGAATTACCATCTGTGCCCGATACACTGCCAACGGCATCTGCTGGTGCCAACACCTCTGCGTCTGAAGATATTGATTTCGATGATCTTTCTCGGAGATTTGAAGAGCTAAAGAAGAAAACCTAAGACTGACTCGGCTGTAACAAGTGTGTGGTCTGGGAGCTGGGACCATGCTGCTTCTCTGTGAAACAGACTCACATAGAAATCAGTTTCCTGTATTAACCTAAAATGAATGCTCTTTCTCTTGACCTCTCTTCCTGCTGTACTTATACCAAATGCTGCTGCTGTCCTGGTATCTGCTGCTCCAGGAGGGGAACTGTGGGCGATCCGGTAAGACTGGAGCAGGGAACAGCTCTGTCAGTCAGTAGTTACACAAAAAAGCCTTGTTCTGCCTTCTGGGTTTGACTCCTGGTTCTCTCCATGGCTCTTGCAGTGTCTCCCACAGGGATGGGAGGGGGAGGGGGAGGGAGGATGAAGAATGACAAGTGTCTCCTTATGAATGTGGGTCCAGGTGGAGAGTCACCAGAGGGTGCCCACCCCACACATAGGGCACAGAGTGCTGAGGGTGATGGAAATCCCTTTTGAAAGGGTCACTGAGCCTGCTGCTCAGGCTGAGATGGGGAATATCATGGCAAGTAGAAGTAGGTGCTTCCTAGAGGTTTTGCCGCACCT
This sequence comes from Platysternon megacephalum, assembly GCA_003942145.1. NCBI lineage: Eukaryota > Metazoa > Chordata > Testudines > Platysternidae > Platysternon > Platysternon megacephalum. The sequence goes on along the minus strand of QXTE01000151.1, from coordinate 3,439,972 downwards.
TCTACTTGCCCAATTCTCCTGGCTCCACCGTGGATCCAGTTGCAGAGTTTATCTAGGAAGCTGATGGCCTTGTTCAGTCCCACTGGATTCTCAGGGAGCCCTTCGTGGCCTTTACTGCTTTATTTGGGTGGGAGGGTTTGTTTCCCTTTCACAAGAGGGCAGTGCTGTATAGTCTCTCCTATTCATCTTCAGCCTGCATCTGTTGGGAGTGCACACTGGCAGAGCAGCGGCTAAAGAGCAGGATTCTAGTTGGGTGCTTGGCAGCAGCGTTACTGGTGCCACTGGACTCAGCGCAGCTGAAGATGTTTGTGGCCAGACCAGAGATGGGTAGGCAGAGCTGCATCATTCTCCATCTACCCTGTCTCTAGCCAGTGCTGCTCTTGCTCACTGGAAAGTCCTTTAGAAGACGACTGTTGCTCTCTTCTGTGTAATGTACCTGTACATAACATTTTCAAACAGCTTTTCTTTAATAGTTTTTGATTGGTTTGTATCTTGTAGATTAGTTCCTAATAAAGTCCAGGACCATGAGCGGCTGTGTCCGAAAGGCTGCGTGGCGTCAGGGGCTGGGGGGCAGTGCGTGAAGCCACTCACCGCTGCCCGCTCACCTGGGGAAAGGGCATCTGTGTGGAGCTGAAGTGGCTCTCTCAGAAAGTGATTCACTGAGTCAGTCGTAACACCAGCTCTGCAGAGGGACCTACGGGGCCAGCCAGCAACAGGCTGGCTTGTTTATGGGCACGTTGTGGTTAGCCCCTCCTGCTCCTGCCTTACTGTAGTTGACACTTTCAGCAAAACATAAGAACATGGCACTGGAACTGACCTCCTGGGTCATCAAGTCCAGACCCTGTTATCACAGGCAGCCCTGGCATATTGTATCCCTTTTGCAAATATATCAAACTAGTTAGTGTAGTGACGCGCAGACCGCCCTGGTGCAGGAGCCAAATTAGTGATCAGCATCACCCAAAAGGGCCACAGTTGTGTGAAATCATTGTGTCATTTACTCTAGGGCAGTGGTCACCACCCAGTCGATTGCAATCTCCGGCAGTGCAGCAGGGCTGCCGCTAAGGCAGGCTCCCTGCCTGCCCCAGGCCCACGCTTCTGGGGCCTGGGGTGTGTGCTGGGGAGGGGTCTCCTTCTGCATGCTGCTCCTGCCTGCAACCACTGCCCCCACAGCTCCCTCTTGGAGCTGTGGCCAATGGGAGATGCAGGGGTGATGCATGCAGGCAGGAGCAGCGGGCGGAGCCATGTGCCCCCCTCCACTAGGGGCTGCATTGGCCCCTTCTGGGAGCAGTGTGGGGCCAGGGCGGACAGGGAGCCTGCTTTATCCTCGCTGCGCTGCCAGCCGGGAGCCAACCAAGGTAAATGCTGCCCGGAGAGAGGCCGTACCCCAGCCCTGAGCGCCCTCCTGGAGCCAGTACCTCAAACCCCCTCCTGCACCCAAGTCCCAGCCCTAACCCCCCCTCCCAGAGCCAGCACCTCAGACCCCCTCCTGCACGCCAACTCCATGCCCCAGCCCTGATCCCCCTCAGAGCCAGCACCCTGCATGCCCTCCTGCACTCCAACACTCTGCCTAAGCCTGGAGCCCCATCCTGCACCCAAACACCCTCACCGTGTCCTGCACCCCAACCCTCTGCCCCAGGCTCCGCCCAGAGCCCCCTCCCACACTGCGAACCCCTGGGCCCCTGCCCTAACCCAGTGAGGGTGGGGGAGAGCAAGCGGGGGGGGGGGTGGAGTGAGCAGGGCGGAGGGTTTTGGGAGGGTCTTGGGGGAGGGGCAGGGTAGATCCTGGGTTGCCCTTAAATTCAAAAAGTGATCTTGGGTGTAAAAGGTTGGAGACCATTGCTCTAGGGCTATAGATGTTTAAACAGTAGGACGGGGAATATTTAGTTACATATGATATTCTCACAGTAAAACGACAAGTATTACTATCTTATCAGCTACAATTGGTTAATAACACACTAAAAGCATCCTGGTTGGTTAATAAATTAGACTGGTTAATAACTCAATCAGTGTTTTAATATCCTGTGCTGCAAAGAGCTACAGGAGACACATTAAATTACTCCTGGGGGAATTCTGTGCCAAAACATTAAAAATTCTGTGTGTTTTATTTGTTGAAACTGGCATGATTATATTGTTTTCAATTATTTTGGTAATTGATTTCAAAATATGTCAGCAAGTAAATCTGTAACAATACAGACCAAAAAAAAAGATTCTGGTAAAAATTTTTTTTTTTACATATTCCTTACTGTGTATATTAACACAGAACTTTGAGTAATTCATTTAAATTACAATACAGAACTGTATTTCCTGCACCTCTCAGAAGCAGTGCAAAGGCTTGGGAGAGTCAGGGGTAAGGGAGGAGCTGAGGACCCTGGAGTGAATTTGGAGGGTTGTTGGGTGTGGGTGGGAGAAATCCAGAACAGGGTTTTTTTGGGGGGGAGGGGCAGGATTTTTAGGGAGTTGGGGAGCCTGCCTCATGCAGAGCCTGGCTGATCCCAAGCCTCTCCCATTCAGTCAGGCGCATCTGCCCCTGTCCCCGCACCCCCCATCCGAATGGGTCCCTGCAGCGCAGCCCCCCACCCCCATGTGGCTATGTACCCTCACTGCCATTCTGAACCCCAGTCTGTGACCCCCCAGCGGTCCTGTGTGCCCCACTCTGTCCTAACTTGGCTCCATGGGCCAGGTGCTGTGATGAACAACTTCTCAGGGAATTCTGTGCCACGGGGCATGCACAGATTCTCCCCCCCCCCCCCTCGCACCACCACCCCACATTCTGCCCCAGAAGTGCTGCAGTTCTGCCTTTTGCCCACCAGAGGCCGCTGTGGCACCAGACCAGCCTGCTGCAATCATGCTGTTGGCTGTTCTGGCACCACAGCGGCTTCTGGTGGGTGAAAGGTGGAACTGCAGCACTTCTGGGCAGAAGGTATTTTCTGCAGAAAAAAACTATGCAGGACACATGAATTCTGCACATGTGCAGTGGTGCAGAATTCCCCTAGGAGTAACATTAAAGAGCCAGGTTTCAGAGTAGCAGCCGTGTTAGTCTGTATCCATAAAAAGAACAGGAGTCCTTGTGGCACCTTAGAGACTAACACATTTATTTGAGCATAAGCTTTCGTGGGCTACAGCCCACTTCATCGGAGGCATAGAATGGAACATATAATAAGAGTGTGTGTATATATACATACAGAGGCGATGCCATACCAGCTCTAAGAGGCTAATTAATTTTAATTAATTCAAACTGGAACGGGTACAAAGACGGGCCACTAGGATGATCCGAGGAATGGAAAGCCTGTCGTATGAAAGGAGACTTGAGGAGCTCGGTTTGTTTACCTTAACCAAAAGAAGGCTGAGGGGAGATATGATTGCTCTCTTTAAATATATCAGAGGGATAAATACCAGGGAGGGAGAGGAATTATTTCAGCTCAGTACTAATGTGGACACGAGAACAAATGGATATAAATTGGCCGTCGGGAAGTTTAGGCTTGAAATTAGAAGAAGGTTTCTAACCATCAGAGGAGTGAAGTTCTGGAACAGCCTTCCGAGGGAAACAGTGGGGGCGAAAGACCTCTCTGGCTTTAAGATTAAGCTTGATAAGTTTATGGAGGGGATGGTTTGATGGGATAACGTGATCTTAGTCAATAGGTCAATAACGTGCCATCACTGGTAATTAGTACCAATGGTCAATGATGGGATATTAAAAGTTACTACAGAGAACTTTTTCCTGAGTGTCTGGCTGGAGAGTCTTGCCCGCATGCTCGGGGTTCAGCTGATCGCCATATTTGGGGTCGGGAAGGAATTTTCCTCCAGGGTAGATTGGCAGAGGCCCTGGAGGTTTTTCGCCTTCCTCCGCAGCATGGGGCAGGGGTCGCTTGCTGGAGGATTCTCTGCAACTTGAAGTCTTTAAATCATGATTTGGGGACTTCAACAGCTGAGTCAAGGGAGAGAATTATTCCAGGAGTGGGTGGGTCAGCTTTTGTGGCCTGCATCATGCGGGAGGTCAGACTAGATGATCATAATGGTCCCTTCTGACCTTAAAGTCTATGAGTCTATGAGTGCCACAAGGACTCCTGTTCTTATTAAAGAGCCCCTGGCAGCATATGAGCCCCACTCAGAGTATCACTGAGTTAGGGTGTTTGCACCCACTCCCGTTACTGGAGGCTGTTCCAGAACCTGGCTCCTCTCATGGTTAGAAACATTCTAATTTCCAGCCTAAGTGTATTAATGGCCATCTTATCCCCTTTTGTTCTTGTGCCAACTCTCTCCTGTAGTTTAAATAGCTCTTCACCCCCCCCGCCCCCCTGGTGTTGAGAGAGCAATCAGATCTCCTCACACCTGGAGTTTTGCCAGGCTAAACAAACCAAGCTCTTACTCTCCTCTCGTAAGATCGGCCTTCCATTCCCCAATCATCCTCGCAGCCCTTCTCTGCTCCAGTTCAAATTCATCTTTCTTGAACATGGGTGACCAGAACTCCCCAGTGTCCCAGATGAGGCCTAGCCAGTGCCCTGTCCAATGGCATGAACACATCCCTGTCTCTACAGGAAATGCCTCACCTGATGCATCCTAGGATCACCGTTGTCTTTTTCACAGCCACAGCACATGGGTGTCTACAACTATAGTAATTCTGTGATGACTGATACGCAAGTCTTTCTCCTCTGCTTCCAGTTGGTGAGCCCCCAGCCTAGACCAGAAATTCTTACAACCTCCTAAATCCATGACTTGCACTTTGTACTATTAAATTAATTCTATTTCTGTTACTTCAGTCCTCAAGGTCATCCAGTCCTCCCTGGGCAATACTCTGAGCCTCCTATGGGCCAACCATGCTTCCAGCTTTGAGATATATTTCATTAGCACACTCCTACTTTTTGTGCCAAGGTCATGAATTAAAATAATAAGTTCAGTCCCAAGCCAGATTTTTGAGGCACTCACCTGCTAACCTTCCTCCAGCTAAATAGTTCTCCTTTAAGCACAGCCTGTTGTCATCTCCCCTTTAGCCAGTTCCTTAGCCCCCCTACAAATCTTCTGATCCCATATTCTCCAGCTTTACTCATTTCCCATGTGGCATCATATCTAATGCTTTACTGAAATCCAAATTGATCCATTTCCCTTGCCGAGAGAACGTTATTGTCTCAAAGAAAGCTCAGGTTAGTCTGGCACGATCTGCCTTTGGCAAACCCATGGTGCCTTTATCCCCTTTACTTCATTCATTTAATTATATTTTTCTTCAAAATTTGTTCTGAAGTTTGCACACTATGAAGGGAGACCGATGCGTCTGTAGTTGCCTGGATCACTTTTTTCCCTTTCTTAAATATAGGTTCTGCAGCTATTATTCTCTAGTGGTATGGTACCTCCCCAGCCTGATAGATTTGTTAACAATCCTTTCTACCGGACTTGCCAGTTCTTGTGCCACTTCTTTCGGTGTTCTGGGCTGGAGAATATCTGGCACCCATGACTAGACTGCATTAAGCTCTTGAATTTTGCTTCCCTCCATTTCCACACACTCGTTGCCTTTAGCCATCTTGCCTTTGCCCCTACGGTTCAGTTGGACTGTTATCAGTCAGTTCCCTTTTAGTAGCCCTGTCCCATGAGCTCTGTCTTTAAAAATCTGCTTCCCCCCCACCCCCCATGTGGGGCTTTGTGTGGCTGGAGGAAACGCCTAGGCTGGGGGTGTGAAGACACTGGTGAACATCTGTAGGAAGCACGGCCCATGGGAGTGCTCCAGACCTGGGCTGCTGTCACTGCAGGGCTTCCCCAGGACAAGAGTAGCTGCTCTGGGGATGCTGTAGAAGTGAATGAGACAGGCCTGGAGCAAGCCCTATCTGGGTCCTGACACCGTCACACTGCAGGGGGCTCAGAGACTCAGGCTGCTGTCTCCCCACCCTTTGTAAGGAGTGTGATTGCCCCCAGCCAGCAGGTCAGACACTTTCAGGCCAGGAGCATAAACAGCCACTCTGCTAGAAAGTGATGGAATGTAATATCCATCTAGTGCTCCCCGCCAGCGCTGCCTGGCCCCTGCTGATGCTCATGGGAATAGGGTATGACAGCGCTTCGCAATCTGGGAGATTCAGCCGCTATCCGCTGGGCTAGTGCCCATCTGAAGTGGAAACATTTGTCACCAGGCTTCCTTAGTAACAGAACTAAGAGCTGAGACTTTTCAGTCGGGCTGTAGGCAGTGTGGACTGGAGGCATGAAGCTAAGGATGGGGGTTGGGTAGTCCTTGGGCCGATCTCTCCATCTTTGTCTAAAATGGAACTAGTGCTTACCCAGCGGGCTGGGAAGAGTTATTCAGTTGGGCTGTACGGTGCTGTGAACAGCCAGGAACTTTGCGGCTGCAACGTGGTAAATTGACTGTCTTGCTAAAGATCGGAAAGTGCAATAGTCAACCAGCTGGGCAAGATGGGGCTCGACCTGCCTGCACCTGTCTGGCCAGGGCCTCTCCCTACATCGCCCATGGCCCTTGTTCTCTGGGCGCCAGGTGGATGCTTCTTGTAATAGGGGATCCTAGGCAGCGCTGCTGAGTGGCAGAGCTGAGCTCCACGAAGGGGAAGCTGGTGGCCACGGTTGTAGGCATTTAACTTTTACACTATTTATTGGAAATATAACTGTCCTGCTCCTTCATTGCTCCCCCTGGCCATGCGCAGGGGGGGAGCAAACGATTAATCAAGACAACAGCCAAAGTTACGTAGCAGAAACACATCTCTGGGGGATGGAAATGACAGCTGTGGGCTCGTGCTTCAGACAGGTCCAGCCTTCTCGGCCGCGCCAGCCAGCCTGGTCAGCTGCAGGGCCTGCTGCTTAATTCCTAACAGGCCCGAGAGCTTTAGGAGCATCACTTCCATCATGGACTCATCCTTGTTTGCCTGGAAAGGAGGGAGGAAAATAATAAAGGCTAATCCCCAGCTTGTCAGCAGAGCAAGTGGAGGCAGGGCCAAGGGACAGTGTTGGGCTGGGTGCTGGGAGCCAGCTGTGCTGAATGTAAACCTTCCACCTGCTTCACAGCCAAGCACGCCTGCTTCTGAGTGAGGCCAGGGCCGGCGCAACCCATTAGGCGACCTAGGCGGTCGCCTAGGGCACTACTATTTGCGGGGCGCTGGCGCCCCGTCCGTCGAAATTTGGGGGCGGGACCTGCCGCCGCCGCTGTTGTGGGCGGCATTTCGGGGGCGGGACCTTCCGCCGCCTAGGGCACCAGAAAAGCTGGCGGCGCTCCTGAGTGAGGCTGCCTCCTGCCCACCCGCCACAGGCCTGGGGGGAGCTTGGGCACAGAGCCCGAGATCTGTACCTACCCTGGCAGACGCTCGCTCCTCGCTGAAGGTTGTCAGCAGGCCAGAGACAAACAGGTTAATGACCACGTACAGCATGGATATGACACTGGTGGTGATCAGCAAGGACCCCAAGACCGGGTCTAAGTTGATAACCTAGAAGGCAGCAGCACAGAGCCCAGGATGAAGGGGGCACAAGTACAGCGTCATGCTTCCAGCTGGGCTTCTCCTTCGATACACACATGTGGAAGCCTGCACAAGCAGCTGCCCCCAGGGCCTTTTACAGAGGCCGTGTTTAACTCTGGGGCACATGCAAATGTTCCCAAACTCTTCCAATCTGCACAATGTCTGTGCCTGTAGCACATGGCCTGCGAAGGTGCATGTCCCAGTGGAGGCTGAGAGCTTCCTGTGGGGGGCCGAGCTGCATGCTCGCTCCACGGGGAGTGTGCAGTTGGCAGCAGCCCTGGGTGAGGAAGTGCCTGGTACCAAACCTGGGGTGAGTAACTGCACAGCTCCACTTCTGTGGGCCCCACCCTCTTGTTGCTCCTGCTACACTGGGATTCGAAGGGCAGCAGCAGGTCCTTGATTGCACTGAGCCCTGTTCTGGGGGGAACAAAATGGTACCAGGCTCAGGGCTCTCACCGTGTCATAGTTAAAGATCCCGATCAGGAGCCCAACAATGGTCACAGATGAGCTGAAGAAAGTCTTGTAGTTCGCGATGCTCCAGCCAAACAGGAGGTTACACTGGTCAGCAATGAAGGAGAAGGATGGTGAGGGAGAGAGGGAGGATGGAAAGGGGACCGTGCAGTGTGAACGTAAGAACGGCCAGACTGGGTCAGACCAAGGGTCCATCTAGCCCAGTGTCCTGTCTGCCGACAGCGGCCAATGCCAGGTGCCCCAGAGGGAATGAACAGAACAGGGAATCAGCAAGTGATCCATCCCCTGCGCCCATTGTCAGCTTCTGGCAAACAGAGGCTAGGGACACCGTCCCTGTGCATCCTGCCTAATAGCCACTGATGGCCCTGTCCCCCAGGAACGTATCTAGTTCTGTTTTGACCCGTTACAGTGTGGAATTCATGGCCCTGCTGCTTCTGCCCAGTGGAACATGCTCTAACCCCCCTGCTTCTCTGTGCCCCCCCCCCCCCCCCCCCCCCCCCCCCCCCCCCCCCCCCNCAAACCTGCCCCAAAGAGGAGTGGAGCCCGTCTGCACATGCCCCCAAGCGCGTCCAGCGTCCCGCAGCCCCTGGCCCACCCAGCAGCAGAGAGGGGGCCTCATAGGCCAGCACCGGGCTGCGTTCCCCACCCGCCCCGGGGGTGGTGCAGTGCCGGTTCCCCCCGGGCTGGTGGTTCCTCCGGGAGCAGGTGGATGGTGACGCGTGGGAAGCAGAGGCGCTGCACAGGCGCAGGGGCTGGGACTCGGAATACCTGCCCTCTATTCCCCGCTCTGCCATGGGCCCTGTGAGCTGGCTAAGACGTCTGCCCAGGGGCTGAGCATTCTAGCAGAGGGGTAGGTGCAGCAGTGTGGGTGGGATTGTACTCGGGCGGCTGGCTGCACGGGCGGCATGTCTGTTGTAGCACGCTAGCCTGTGGGGTGCACCCTCGGTGTCCCTCTCAGCGCTGTGGGGAGTTGGGAAAGTTCAATACGGAATGTCTGTAAGACGCCAGGAGAGTCTCTCGATCCCAGGGCTGTAGCAGCTCGTACCCCAAGGCTAGAAGGGACCGTTGTGATGCTAGAGTCTGACGGCCTGTACAGCCCGGGCCAGCGGCTTTCCCTCCAGCAATGCCTGTTGGAACTAGACTGTGTCTCCAGTCACGATTTAAAAACTGCCAGTGATGGGAATTGACACAACCCCGGGTAAGATGTTCAAATGGTGAATTCCCTTCTTAAACTTTTACACCTTATTTCCAGTCTGAATTTGTCCAGCTTCAACGTCCAGCCCTTGGATCGTGTTAGATCTTTGTCTGCTACATTGGCCTTGTTTTCAAAGCTCTGCTCCCCTGTAGACACTTAGAAACTGGAATCCAGTCAGCCCTTAATCTTCTCTTTTCTAGCTAAATACATTGAGCTCTTTGAGTCTCTCACTCTGAGGCAGGTTTTCTGATCCTTGACTCATTCTCCTGGCTCTTCTCTGAACCCTCTCCAGTTTATCAACATACTGCTTGAACTGGACACAGTATTCCAATGCTGACTGCACCACTGCCAAATACAGTGCAGAGGTAAAATAGCCTCCAAGGATTGTATTAGCACTTGTGGCTACAGCTTCACACTGGGAGCTCATGTTCAGACCGCAAGTCTTTTTCAGAGTCCCTGCTTCCCAGGGTAGAGTCCCCCATCCTGTAGGTGTGGCCTGCGTTCTGTGCTCCTGAGTTACTACCTTACATCTGGCTGTAGCGAAACACACAACGTTTGCTTGCGCCCAGCCTACCAAGCAATCCACATTGCTCTGAACCAGTGACCCGTCCTCTTCTTATTTACCACTCCCCCAATTTTGTGTCACCTGCAAACTTCATCAGTCAGGCGTTTGTCTTCTTCCAGGTCACTGATAAAAATATTAAATAGCGTCGGGCCAAGACCCCTGAAAGACCTCACAGGAACACTCTTGCTCAGGGGGGAGTCCCGTTCACAGTTACATTTGAGAGCTGTCAGGTAAGGAGTGTTTCATCCATTTACTGTCTGCCACGTTGATCGCGTATCACTCTAGCGTTTTAATAACACTGTCGTGAGGTACCATGTCAAAGGCTTCACAGACCCTATTACGCCAGCATCATGAATCACCTTTATCAACCAAACCTATAGTGTTGTCCAAAAAGAAAAGCTGGTTTGACAGGCTCCATCTTCCATCAACTCCTGCTCTGCAAAGCATGTTCTCTGCTGCTCCTCCCCAGGCCGAGGCTGGCAGAGACAGTGGGGGATTATGGGATGGTCCCTGCTTGCCTGGTAAGATGTCCTCAGCGTGGGGAGAGATGCAGCTGGAGGCCTGCTCTGACCTGTCCTGGGGCCCCATTTTCACAGCTCCAGGGCAGAATAGGGGGCAAATTCCAGTTGCAACTCACTCAGAAAGGATTTCGATAGCCTCCATCACCCACCTCTGTCCATAGGTGCAGCACCCCCTGGCTGGAAGTGGTTTCCATTATATGCAGGGTTTACAGTTCTCAGCACCCCACTATACACATTGTTTCAGCGCCCCTGCTTCTGTCTTCGAGGGGGAGAGAGCAGCGTCTCTCAGCCAGTCAGGCCTTGTCTGGCTGCCCCATAGCTACTCACATGAAAACATGGCTTCTTTGCAAGGAGGCTGAGTGGCCAAAGGGTGAGAGGGGGATGAGGCCTCCGCAGTTAGGTTAGAGCACGTTCCTCAGAGCACAGCCCCCGCGTGGTGCCCTAGGACCCCCTTGCAGCCTGACTTGGTAAGTGGAGTGGGACGTTGCCCTGCAGCAAAGGGCAAGCGGCTGCATTGTGCCAGGCCAGCGGCTCGGGGGCCTGCCGCTCAACCAAGCCCTGCTCAGCGGAAGCTCAAGCTCCTTTCTTGCGGGACCAGTAAGTTCAGGGGCAGGCTCTGGGCATGGAAGAGACTTGTCTGGCTTTGTGCTAGAGGTGACAGCATGTCTGCCCTGCAGGAGCTCCTGGCCCCACCCTGCTCTCTGGGCCTTGCTCCCTGCCCCCGCTGCCTCACCTGCTGCGGTCCCGGTGATATTTCTCCATCACGCTCTTCTGCAGGAGACGGCACTTGATGTACACCCCAAATGCTGCAAGGCTGATGAGAATTATGCTTATGTCCAGCACGTTTCTCTGGCTGCTGAAGTATCTCCACTTCTGCTGCTTCAGCCGGCGCCCCTGGACACAGGGGACGTGGTCAGGGAGTGCCAGGCTGTGCATCCCTTCTCAGCCGGCGTGACGGCCCAGTGCGAGCGAGAGGCCAGGCTAGGGGAGAGCCTGAGACAGGGAGTGGGCAGCCGGCAGAGCGCACTAACGGCGCTAGCCCAGCTCAGGGGCTGGACACGGGCCTGTCGGGACGCAGCGGACGGGCCAGGGGCAGTGTTTGTGCTGGGAGGACCGCGGGGCGGGGAGGGTCCCCCGGAGTGAAATGAAATGCTGTGCGCTCACCGCCAGGGAACAAGGCAGCAGGGGCTCGTGAGAGCAGGCAGGTGCGTGCCAGGCCCTGCTAACTGTCCTCACGCCCCGCCCGGCTCACCTGCACCCAGAGGCAGAAGAGCAGCAGCAGGAGGTAGGTGACTTGCGCGCAGGTCAGCTGGGTCAAGCCACTGCTGCTGTAGAGCCGGATGCTCTGCAGCTCCGCAGAGGGGAGGAAGACACCTGAGAGGGACAAAGGCAGCGGGAGAGGAGAGCGCTCGGCTCTGGAAATCACCTCCTTCCCCTGCGTCCCTTGGAGCAGCCCCGCCCCAAGCCTGCTGCCTGGACAGAGGGAGCTGGGCCCTGCTCAGGGCCCATGGGGCAGGACAGCGCCGGCAGGGGCCGGCTCCTGTTTCTCCTAACGTGTCCTCAAGCTGTGCCAACTGGCCCCTCTGCCATCGGGCATTTGCCCTCCCACTGTGCCTGCCCTGGCTGCTGAGGGAGGCACCCCGCTGCCAGGCGAGGCTGCTGGGAGGAGCTGGGTGTGCGGGGGCTCTTGGGGCTGCCAGGCCTGGCCACCGACCTGTCCCGGGGGTCTCCAGGAGCAGGGTGACCACACAGAAGAGGTTGACGTTGGCGTTGTAGACTGTGAACTCCACGAAGATGGCGCAGCTGCATCCATCCAGCCACCGGCTCCGCTCCAGGTACCGCAGGACACTGTAGGGGTGGGGGGCTGTTACGGGGTGAGGCTGGGAGCCCGGGCGGCAGAACACTGCCCAGGAGAGCAGCCAGCCTGGAGCCAGGCCTGGAAAGAGCAGCAGGCCAGGAGCATGTGCTAATGGCCAGTGATTCACCACTGACCCCCCTGCATTGGGGGCCTGCTCCTCTGACAAGGGGCCGTGCCCCCCACCGGACCCCCGGGCCTGCTCGGCCGCCATGGGGCCACCCCCCCACCAGAGCCCCTGGGACATCCCCCCCACTGGAGCCCTGGGTCTGCTCGGCCGCCATGGGGCCACCCCCCTACCGGACCCCCCGCCTGCACTGGACCCCCGGGCCTCCTCGGCCGCCATGGGGCCACCCCCCCCAACCAGAGCCCCGGGCCCATCCGCCCCCCCGGAGCCGCTCAGCCACCATGGGGCCGTCCCCCCCCCCCACCAGAGCCCCGGGGCCGTCCCCCCCCACCGGACCCCCGGGGCCGCTCAGCCACCATGGGGCCGTGCCCCCCACCAGAGCCCCGGGGCCGCTCAGCCGCCATGGGGCCGTCCCCCCCCACCAGAGCCCCGGGGCCGTCCCCCCACCAGGAGCTCCAGAGCCCTGACATGCTCCCCACGCTGCCATTCTTTACAGCCCCCGCCGCTACCATGTCCCTTCAGTCCCTGGTGCCTGAGGCCCGGGCTGGCTACTCGGCGCAGCGCCGGGCTGCCCAGGGGGATTGCGGGGCAGGCCCAGCTCCCTGCCAGCCTGGAGAACAGGGCGTGACAGACACATGGAGTTTGGTCAGTTGAGGGATAGAGACCGTGTCTGTCCCCACAGCAGGAGGCTGCAGCGATGGCAAAGCGGAGCCAAGCCGGCTGCTTCGATTCTCATGGGCGGCACAGAGGGCATGGGGGGCGCAAAGGGCATGGGGGGCACAGAGGGCATGGGGGGCACAGAGGGCAGGCAGCTTGGAGGAGTGTGACCCACGCGGGCTCTTCCCCACCTGTGTGCGCGGCTGGAGTTGGTTCCCAGGTGTGCCAGGTAGCCTCCTCCCGGGTAGAGGGACAGCTGCCCCCAGACGGGGTGTTCCCCCAGGCTCTCTGCGCCGTGGTTCACCCAGATGCTATCCTGTGCCCCCCCGCTCTGGCCAGGGGGACCCCAGCCAGGCCCATGGCCCCCTGCGTCCTGCTGGCGGCAGGAGCAGAGCTGGTGCTGTGGCTGGGGCCGGAGCTGCCGCAGTCGCACGCTGCCGAGGAGGAGGGCGTTTCCGTCTGAGATCAACCCTGCGGCACAAGGCGTGGGTGCCATGGAAAGGGTCTCTGATGAGTACAAGGCGCAAGGGCATGGAGTGGCTGCTGCAGGCAGGGGGGTGCTGGGACACTGCGCCCCACTGCCTGCCACGGGGCCCATTGTCTGAGTCACCCAGGCAGCCCCCCAACCCTCGGAGCCTGTGCTGCAGGTGCATCGTTTCAGAAAAACGGGGGAGGTAAAGTTGCATGAGCCTGGCGCTAGGGTTACCACCTTTGAACTGCAAACTAATCGGCCCCCTGCCACAAGGCAACTCCGCACCCCACTTCAGCAGCCACTTACAGTATCCAGCGAGGTAACACGTGTCGAGAACCTCGCACGGCTCCTCACGCCCTCTGACACGCGCGGCGCTGGCGTGGTGGTGGTGGCAGACAGCTGCTGTATTTTCAACAGCTCTGATCTGCTATGGCTTAAACTGGGAAGTGGGAACACTGCAGCATCTCTAGCTGGACACAGAAACTTTCACCATTCGCTACCTCTGTGTATTGTGATGATAATGCAAAGCTTTCGACCCAGGTAAAACCCGGCCGATTAAATGAGTTTTCTGGCAACTGGCAAATACATAAAAGCTGGCCAGGCCAGTCAAATCCCAGCGGGGTGGGAACCCTCCCTCCAGCCCAGTGTTGCTTAATCTTCTATCATTGCAGACCCCTGAAAACCTAGGCCTGGGGCCACGGCCCCCTTTGGAAATCAGAGCTGGTCCGTGGAAGCCCCGGCTGAAAGCCGCTGCTCTAGACAGCATCAGTGGAGCCTGAGGGGCCTGGGGGCAAACGGAGCCCAGCCCCATGGGCCTCGCTGCCAATGCCAGGGCAGCCCGCAGAGGTGAGCAGCAGGGGATGCACCACCCCGGGGGGCAATGATGGGGAGCAGCCCCTCCCCCCAGCCACGCCCTCGCTCTTCCACACCACGTTCTACTGTCCCGGGGGCGAGGCGCTCCCCGCTCCCCGCTCTGCCCCCGGTGGGGGCCTGTGGCACGGGCAGAGGCTGGGGGCTCTCACCTGGGTGTGGCCCGTCGAGGCTGGGCAGGAGCGTGCCGTGGGCCCAGCGATAGACGTCCCCCAGGCCGCGGATGTGGTAGAAGTTGGGTGTGACGCTCTTGCGAATGGCCTCGTTGAAGTACAGCTCGTGGGGGCTGCGCTCCGTGTAGCACACGACCATCAGTGAGGCCAGGAGAACGAGCTGCACTGTTGGGCAGACAGAGGAGGGCTGCTCGTAGCCTGCCCAGGCAGGGCCGTCCTTAGGATTTATGGGGCCCTACGCCGGTGCCTTCGACTCTGCGAATACGGCCCCTGCCTTCTGCCTAGTGAGGAGACGCTGGCTGTGCGGGAGCCGCCCCGCTCTGACCTGCTGTCCCGCTCCCAGGCGCGGATGCCATGGGGGGGTGCTCCGGGGCTGGAGCACCCACAGGGAAAACTGAGTGGGTGCGGAGCACCCACCGGCACCAAGCTCCCCCCCTCCGTCCCCCTCCCTCCGCACCTACCAACTCCTCCCGGAGCGCCCCGAACAGCTGATTTGCGGTGTTCAAGCTCCGGGAGGGAGGGGCAGGAGCGGAGACGGGGCGTGCTCGGGGGAGGAGTCGGGGAAGAGCCGTGCCACCCCCACTGCCTTTAGCGTCCTGGTGGCGGCCTGACCCAGCCCCTAGTCTGCAGCTCCCCGGCCCTGCTGGCTCCCTTCCCCACGCGCCGTGTGTCTACTGGGACCTCGTGGGCTCGGCTCCGGCCCACTGCCAGCCCTGCCTCAGGCAGCCACCAGCGTCCTGCTCCATGAAACTGGCCCGTGCTGCCCTGCGCCCGGCTCACCACCTTCGTTCCATGCTTGCTGCAGCTGGTCTGAGTGCTGGGCTCCCGGGGGGTGGGGGCCCTGGGGTGTCGGGGCCCCTCGGCTCTACTGTAATACGTCACCAACGATGCCATGGGATGAGGCGAGTGGGGGCTCCGGGGCTGGGGGCAAAGAGCCTGCAGGAGCTGCCAGCTCACTGCCCCACGGCACTGGCTGCTGCAGCCTCTCGCCCTTGCTGGGGCCTGGGCAGAGCCAGCCCAGCCCTACCTATGATCTCTCCCAGCTGTGTGTACAGCTTCTTCTTCCAGGTCCTCGCCCTTCGAGGGGGCGCTGGTCTTGGGCACGGGGGGTGGTAGACGGGGTCATTCCAGTCTCTTGTCCCAGGCAGCTCCAAGTAGGGGCACCTGGCTGCAGAAAGACACGTCAGGGCTGCAGCATGGTAGCGGCCGTGAGGGCCTGCGGCGGGACGCCCTCCCTGGCGGCTGGGTGGTGGCTCGGCCTCGCCCCGTAACGCTCCTGGACGCAGGCCGGCGAGAGGCTCAGTAACCAGGGCGAGCAAAGGGCTGAGCCGATGGCGAGCCTGGGCCTGCAGTTACCAGCAGGAGCCAAGGGACAGGTATTGGCACCACACCCAGTGCCTGCCAAGGGAGGGGGGAAATCACTGAGCTCACAAGTCTCCAGTGAGGAGTGGTGGGGAACATGACTCTGATGAGGGCACCCTCTGGGGCCAGCAGCAGGAGCTGCCGTCGGGTGGGTACGTGTCTCACAGAGAGGGGCCAGGAGCCCCGCAGTGTGCAAACAGATCACACAAAATCAGATTAAAAATGGATGGAAGGAAACGTGTTTTGCTCGCTACCACCCAGGCCTGTGGAACTCCCTGCTGTGACGAAGTGAGAATGTTTTGTTGTGTTCTTTGAATACTGAGGGGGAAGGTTGCAGGGGCGCTGGGCTGGGACTGCCTGCATTGGGGAAGGGAGATAACTGAGCATGTAACATGAGAACCCAGGAGGGGGGTTGGAGGCCAGGTAACACCTCTGACCTGGAATCTAGACAAAGAACAAAGGCTGGGGGAGGAGCCGGGGGGAAGGGAGACAGGAGACGCCTGGAAGGAGTTTTTCAGTTTTGGAAGCTGACTGGAAATGGAGACGGGTGGCCCGATGGGGCTTGGGCTTCCCCACGGGCCTGGGGCCTCCCTGGGCCCCCCAAATAGACCTAACTAAAGGGGGGCCTGTTGTCTGTACCGGCAAGACCTGTTTTGGACTGTGATCCTGTCGTCTCAATAAACCTTCTGTTTTACTGGCTGGCTGAGAGTCACGGTGAATCGCAGGAAGCCGGGGGTACAGGGCCCGGACTCCCCCACACTCCGTGACACCTGCCACAGGATATGAAGGCAGCCAGCTCAGTACGGCTCCAGCTGAGTCAGAAGATTGTCTTCCTTCGTGCCCAGGGAGCAGTATTGCACCAGATGGGGCACTTATACCTCTATGAGCCCCAAGTGCTGGGCAGGGCCAGCTTGTGGTACCATCAGCCTGTCCCGCTCGGGCAGCTGCTGTTCGGGGTCCTGCCCTGCTGAAGGGCTCTGCAGAGTGCCTGGGACGCGGCCTGGCATGTCTGCCAAGTGCTCTGACTGGCTGCACCTACACACGGACCAGCCAACATTGCTCTGCGGCAGCTGGGCTCCATTTCGGGCCAGCATCAGGCAGCCAATGGGGCCAGCCCGCGGCACCGTCCGAGCCTCACAGGGGATGCAGCCCTGCAAGAGTCCCGCTTTGTGGTGCTGCAGACCCTGGCTACACCCAGGACACGAGGGTGCCCCGTCCAGCCTGGCAGAGCCCCGTGGGCCGTGCGGCGCCTCCTGCCCTGGGTAGCTGGCTCAGGGTTTGCGATGCAAATGGGTCAGTGTTAGCCAGGCCTTGGCCAGGCTGCTGGGCCGCAATGTGCTTTGCCAGAGCCCTGCCCCATTGCTGCCATGGCTCTGGGGCAGCGCCGTCAGCCGGAGTGTCTGGCTAGCTCCTGCGCTTACCCAGGAGAGCCAGGATCCTCTGCAGCTGCTGCTCCTTCCCCTTGTCCTGCCAGAGCATCCTCTTCAGCACCAGTGAGAAGAGCAGGGTGAGCCCGGCCACCTGTGGGGAGAGGCCCAGGCTGTCAGCGCTAGGGCCTCCACTCGGGCCCACAGCTTCACCCTAATCGCCAGTGCCACTCTTTAGGTTACACAAGGTCACAGTAGCCTACGCCACCTGCTAGCCGCAGAAACTACACAAGGGAGACAGAGACTGGCGGGTTCCCTGCGAGCCGCAAGGGCTGCGTTCACGGAGGGCTGGTAACCAGGAGGTGAGCCAAGCGTGGGCTATCCGGCTATTTGGTGGCCAGTACAATAAGGGGATGGCTAGTCTGCCCATCACCTCTCTTTTGAGGTAATTAAAGAAAGAGGCTTTGGAGGAAAACAGCAGCTACTGGAGCAGCTTCGCCAGCCTGGCTGCTACCCCACCCTCTCCTGGGACTCTGGGTTTTCATCATCCTGCTCCTGAGAGAGGTCCTGGCCAGTGAGCGGGACCCAGAGACCAGCGCCACCTGCACCGGCTGAATCCCGAACGCCAGCAGGGAAAAGGAGCTCTGGCTGGGCTGGCTTTCACCGGGTCAGGGGTTACTGGGCTATAAAAAACCCCGTAGTTACCCATTACTGGGCAGATACAAGCATAGGTGCTGTGGGGCTGCCGCCCCCCCCTGGCTTGACGTGGTTTCCATCCCATACGGGGTTACAGTTTGGTTCAACGGCTCTCAGAACCCCCCTGTACACACTGTTCTAGCCCCCCGGATACAAGCCACCAGAGCTCTTGTACCTCTGAGAACGGTGACTCTTTCGGGGGCTGAGGTCACTGGGAACTGACTGTAGGTGACAAAGAGTGTATCTTGCTGAAGTTAAGTTTTAGTCTTCGAAGTGTATTTTCACTTTTGTTGGTCGCCCTTGTGAGCGTTACCCCTTGTGCCTGCACCACGGGAAACCCTCTCAGAATACGCTGGTTTGACCTGCTCTCTGAACCAGCCCCATGCTCTGACTCAGCTAAGAGACAGTTGACGCCAGTTGAGAACAAGCTGCTGGGATGAGAGACGTGTTCCTAAATCCCATGTGTGCAGGTGAGTATGGGTGACACGTTCCCACATCCCAGGGGAGTGACGCGTTCCTGGATCCCGGGGGGTGTGTGGGAGGGGCGGCGAGTTTACAGATCCTGGGGGTTGGGTGTGAGATGTGTTCCCGGATCTTAGGTGGGCGGGGGGTGTGTGTGTGTGTGTGTGATGCGTTCCCAGATCACATGACGCCAGGTGAGACAGTCCCAGCTCCCAGGGCAGGGCAGCAGCAGACTCTGAACTCTAGAGAACTGCGTCTGTCTGGCTGCGTCTGGCTGTCACACACCCCGTGTCTCAGCCGTCTCACCTCCACCCTGGGGCCGGACATGCTACTGCCTGGGGCTGTAACCTGCCTTCTGGCGGATGCTCCATTGCTCCTGCCACTACCAGCCACGGAGCCTCCAGCACCCAGGGGCAGAATTTCCTCTCTGGGCCGGTGCAGCTCCAGGCCTCAGCCAGTCACCCCATGCACAGCGGGGATGGACTGGGCCTGCATTGCTGTGTGCGTCTCCCTCCAATGCCACTGATGTGCAGCCACCTCTGGGCTGGAACATGGACGGTTTTTAACAGCAACGTGACAGCAGATTAAGCTAGGAAGTGAGGTAGGATCCTGGATCCAATCACAAATGTGGAGGGAACTGCAGGAGGCTGGTAGGATTGTCTGGGCTGGGCTGCTGACTGTGCCGTGCCTGTGATTGTGCTGTGGCTGGGCCAGGCCAGCTGTACCATGGCTGGGGTCCGTGGCTGTTCTGGGCTCGTGGCTCGGCTGTGGCTGGGGTCCCGGGCTCTGCTGTGGGTGGGCTGGGCCCGTGGCTGTGCCGTGGCTATGCCGGGCCTGTGGCTGGGCTGGGCCCGTGGCTGTACCAGGCCCGTGGCTGGGCCGGGCCCGTGGCTATGCCAGGCCTGTGGCTGGGCCGGGCCTGTGGCTGTACCAGGCCCGTGGCTGTGCCAGGCCCGTGGCTGTGCCGTGGCTGTGCCAGGCCCGTGGCTGGGCTGTGGCTGTGCCGGGCCTGTGGCTGTACCAGGCCCGTGGCTGGGCCGTGGCTGGGCTGTGGCTGTACCAGGCCCGTGGCTGGGACGTGGCTATGCCAGGCCTGTGGCTGGGCCGGGCCCGTGGCTGGGCCGTGGCTGGGCCAGGCCCGTGGCTGTGCCAGGCCCGTGGCTGTGCCGTGGCTCTCACCCAGTTCTCTCCGGGGCTCCCGCGCTGAGCTCTTTACCTTCAGTGGCTGCATTATGAAGATGTTCTGGAGGAGAGAGAGCAGCATGGAGATGACCCAGCTGGTGGCTCTCTGCCTGTCCAGCTTCAGGCTGAGGAGGACGGTGAAGTAGGCGGAGGCCAGGCTGGCGGCAGCCACGGTGACCCAGCAGATGAACACAGCCTCTCGGGGGGGCCGGCAGGGGCCGGTGGCCTTCTGCACCCGGGGCTCCGAGATGGGGAAGCTCCTCCCACCCCTGGAACGAGGAGGGGCGGTTAGGGTGAGTCGCGCGCTTGCTGGCAGCTGAGGGAGAGCCGCAGGCTGGCGCGTGGCTACCTGGCCGGTCCAGGCTCCTGCCGCAGGCCTGGCTGCTGCAGCTGCTCCAGCAGGCTCTGGAGCTGGCCGGCTGCCTGGAGGTAGTCGTGGGGGTTGTAGAGCTTGCTCAGGTCCAGGGCTCGGAGCTGGGCCTGCAGCGGCCCCAGCACGTGGCTCAGGTGGCGGCTGAGATGGTGATAACTCTCTGAAAGAGCCGGTGGCAGCGTTAGTCCTGTCGCCCCAGGCCAGCCCCCCGCGTTCACAACGCCCATCGCAGGCCATACAGCGCCCAGTGGGAGCCCCCTGGGGTGAGAGGGCTCATGGCTACGATCCGGGGGGGGAGCTGGATTCCATCCCGCCCCAGGCCTCTGTGCCCCGCTGCACCCAGGCGAGGCCGGTTCCCGGCCTGCCAGGGGCTGGGACGGATTTGGAGCTGGTCTGAGACGATCTCGACTCCTCTTTGTTGGCCTGGTTGCAGGGGGGTCTGTGGTGCACTGGGGGGGTCTGCAGTGTGAGCGCACGGGGGGGGTCTGTGGTGCAAGCGCACGGGGGGGTCTGTGATGCGAG
>QXTE01000151.1:3388053-3419445 GCA_003942145.1 Platysternon megacephalum | reverse complement strand
CGCACTGGGGAGGTCTGTGGTGCAAGCGCACTGGGGGGCACCAGGATGCGAGCGCACAGGGGGGTCTGCGGTGCGAACGCACTGGGGGGGGTCTGTGGTGCGAGCGCTCTGGTGGGGGTCTGTGGTGCGAGTGCATGGAGGGGTCTGCAGTGCGAATGCACTGGGGGGGGTCTGTGATGTGAGTGCATGGAGGGGTCTGCGGTGCGAACGCACTGGGGGGGTGTCTGTGGTGCGAGCGCTCTGTGGGGGGTCTGTGGTGCGAGCGCTCTGTGGGGGGGTCTGTGGTGCGAGCGCTCTGGGGGGGTTCTGTGGTGCGAGCAGGGCCGGCTCTAGCATTTTTGCCGCCCCAAGCAGAAAAAAAAAAGAAGAAGCCGCGAACGCAATCGGAGGCAGCTCTACCGCCGCTTCATTCTACGGCGGCAATTCGGCAGCAGGTCCTTCGCTCCAAGAGGGAGTGACGGCCCCGCCGCCGAATTGCCACCGAGCGGCCGGACGTGTCGCCCCCCTCTTCATTGGCCGCCCCAGGCACCTGCTTGCTACGCTGGTGCCTGGAGCCGGCCCTGGGTGCGAGTGCACAGGGCGGGTCTGCGGTGCGAGCGCTCTGGGGGGTCTGCGGTGCGAGCGCACTGGAGGGGTGTCTGTGGTGCGAGCGCACTGGGGGTTGCAGTGCGAGCGCACTGGGGGGTCTGTGGTGCGAGCGCACGGGGGGTCTGTGGTGCGAGCGCACTGGGGGGTCTGTGGTGCGAGTGCACGGGGGGTCTGTGGTGCGAGCGCACGGGGGGTCTGTGGTGCGAGCGCACGGGGGGTCTGTGGTGCGAGCGCACTGGGGGTCTGTGATGTGAGCGCACGGGGGTCTGTGGTGCGAGCGCATGGGGGTTGCAGTGTGAGCGCACGGGGGGTCTGTGGTGCAAGCGCACTGGGGGGGTCTGTGGTGTGAGCGCACAGGGGGTCTGTGGTGTGAGCGCACGGGGGGTCTGTGGTGCGAGCGCATGGGGGGTCTGTGGTGCGAGCACACTGAGTGAGCGTCTTGGGCTGGCAGGAAGCACAGGCAAGGAAGCACAGAATGGCAAACCCTGGAGGGGGGGCAAGACCCAGCTGCTAGCTTGGGAGGGGGTTGCCTCCCCTCCAGCCAACCTGAAAATGGGTTTTGATCGGGGCAGGCAAGCCCCCCCCCCCCGCCCTCCAAACTAAGGGCTAGATCTGGCCCGTTCTCAGGAGAGGGGGGAGCCCCGCTGGGGACCGTGAAGAAGCTCGTCCTGCCCATCGGGGGTGGTGAACAGCTGGGTGAGACACAGGGTTGTAGGCTGCTGGGTTTAGAACTCTGCTCTAATTGCTTTGTTCCTACTGCTAAAATCCTCCGTGCTGTGGTGTCAGCCGGCTGGCCCGTCCCTGTCCCCCCCACCCCAGGCTCCCCAAGGGACGAGCTGCAGACGGGACCTATAGCCCAGCGCCCGGCCTACGAGAATCACAACGTGAGAGGCTGGCGCCTGAGGGGCGCACTCAGAGAGAGGGCAGAGGTGCCATGGGCACAAGTGGGCTACCGAGGGAGCTCAGCAGATGCAGCCCCCAAGCATCCCTGCTCTGGGCCGGGCCCTGGGCCTTTTGGGGATCCCTGTCCCTTTGGCACACAGGAGACAGCAGGCTTGGCAGAGGCACGGCTGGCTCCCAGGGGGCAGGTACATGGGGCTGCTGGTAGGGTGGCCCCCACCCCCATTGGCCCAGGCCCGGTACGGACGAGCCAGCAAGGGCTAAGGCTGCCCAGGCGGGCGGAGCAGGGTGGCTCCCAGGAGCAGGCCGTTGGTGTCTGTACCGTTAGCCAGGCAGGGCTCCGCTGGCTCCACGCCCCTGCGGCTGGCGCTCCGGAGGTGAGAGCCGACAAGGCAGCAGAGGCTACGCACGAGCTCAGGGACGCTGTCCATCTCCTGGGGCAGAGCCTCGGGCTCCAGGCAGAGCTTGGTCCTGGACAGAAACCCCACCGTCGCCTTCAGCTCCTGGATGGGGACAAACACCAGGGACATGACTGGCCCTGCCCAGCACCACAGCCTCAGGCCTGGGCGCACACGCTTCATGGGGGCAGGGCCGGCCCTCGCTCATGGCTGGTCCATGTCCAATCACCGAGGGCCAAGGAGCAAGGCCGGGCCGGGCCGGGTGGCAGGAGGCTGCCAGGAGCCAGGGGAGCTGTGAGTCCTGAGCTGTTCCTGGCTCGCAGGGGCCCTGATCCCGAAGCTCCCCATGGCTCCCCCCTGGCCCGCAGCTGCCCCCAGGCCAGCCAGAGCATTTTACCATATTGTGCCCCTCATCCCATGCTGTGTGGGACCAGGAAGCGACTCCCACCCCTCTCACTGGGCCGGAAAGGCGCCCCTTGCTCTGCACTCACCTGCATGACGCGTGTGAGGGGGGATGCCCCCCTGGGGGGTGCAGAGGCCCGCGGGAGCCGGATGCCTGTGGGGAGCAGCGGCAGTTCCTGCGGCGGGACCAGCTGGAAGATGTGCCCTACGACCAGGTTTATAGGGAGCAGGATGAGCACGGTCTGCACGCTGGTAACAAGCTCCCTCCAGGTGAGCAGGACGCGCCCTGCCGCAGGGAGAGACGGCCATTAGCCCAGCGCGGGGCACGCAGGACTGTGCAGCGCAGGGAGAAACCGAGGCACCTGCCAGAGCGTTGGCAGCTGTTCTGGGGGGCCACAGGGGCATGGCCCTGAGTGCAACCCCCCCACACCCTCACCTTCCAGTCCAGCCCTTTGAAGCAGGACACAGGGGGGCAGGCTCTCCCCCAGGGGTCCATGCTGCCCTGAGGCAGCCAGCACCTGGCACCCGCGGGGCACTCCGGACAGCTGAGTCTTAGCGTGCCCTGGGCCTCCAGGCAGGAATGGGGTTCGCACAACCTGCTGTGGGACTGGAGATGCAGGAGTGGGAGCCCCGGCCCTGCCTCTGCCCCTGGCTCCGCCCTGGCGGGGGGATCCCCGGCTCACCTGGCTGCAGGGCCTGGTTGCCAGCCTCCGGCAGGTCTCTCCAGAACATGATGTTGACGACCATGGTGCAGAGCAGGAGCGTCAGGCAGCAGGCCAGGCGCTGGAGCCGTGTGAAGGGGTCCCAGGGGCAGTGAGTCAGGACCGACAGCCACAGGTGGTCGTGTGTCACCTTCTCCACAAGCGCCGAGCAGAACAGATGCCTGAGAGAAAGGGGGGTGCCAGGCAGTCAGAGGCAACCTGCCCGGCCCAGCACGGCCCAGCACGGGCCTGCTTTGGCTGGGGCTGCGGACAGTGGCGGGCGGGCGGGTGGGCGGGCAGTGAGCTGCGGCTCTGGGGCGCTTACCTGGAGGAGAGTAGCTCGCTCCTGGAGGCTGCTGGGAAGACCTGATCGAGCTGGCAGTCGCCCAGGTCCGCAGCCAGCCAGGCGCTGCAGAGGAAATGCCACTTCCTCCTGGCTGTCACGTCGCTGACCACCACCTGCCTGACGTACCTGGGGCAGGGGGCAGCGGCTCACCTGCTGCCCGTTCATCCAGCCCCAGCCCCAGGGGGACACACTCTAGGGGTCTCTCCTCCCCTGACAACAGGAGCTGGTGCCCCCTCCCTCGCCCCCGGTATCCGCTGCCCTTCCCCAAGGCAGCACCCTTCCCTTGAGGGGACCCCTCCTCCCTGCGCCCTTCCCCCAAGGAGCACCCTCCCTGCCCCCGGGCAGCACCCTTCCCCTTGCATGTCCACAGGTGCGCTGGGCCCTGGCTCACTCTGCGGTCGTTACCAGGAGGGGCTGGAGCCAGAATTGTCGTGCCAGAGCCTGATGTTGTGCAGCTCCCCCAGGGAGCTCCGAGTGGTAACGAGGAAGACGTCCAGCCCACCGCGTTCAAACACGGGCTTGTGGGGGTCCCGCAGGCAGTGCGGCTCGCTCCGTCCCTCTGTCCCGTACAGCGTGAGCACGACCTGCAGCCACAAGGGAGTGCGCTTGGCCATGCACAGCGCTGCACAGAGCTCCCTGCCCGGCGCTCCTCCCTACCCACCCTGCCTGGGTCCTGCGCCGCTCTGCCCTGCCCGGCGCTCCTCCCTACCCACCCTGCCCGGGTCCTGCGCCACCCTGTGTCAACTGCACAGAGCTCCCCGTCCGGCTACGCCGCACTGTGCGCTGCACAGATCCTGCACCACCCCATGCGGCATCTGTCCTGCACCTCACTGCGCTGCGCAGGTCCTGTGCCTTCCTGCGCTGCACGGATGTGACATTATGAGTGTAATATAATCTCTCATTGGAAGGTGACAGGGCCAGAAAGTGTTAATTACCTCACAGACTGACCTGACCCATGGCCGAACTTTAGAGACTAGTTAGGAAGATATGTAAATGAATAGAGCTTTGAAATGCAAGTCTGCATTGTTAGAGATAGAAGGGTAGATGTTTGCTCAGGTCTTGTGATGTAAGCAAACAAGTCTTGTCTATTGCTATCACTTTGATTCAAAGATCAAAAAGGGAATGTTAACATTTAGGAAGACACTTGAGTGAAATAGTATTATTGTCTATATGTCTCTTTGAAGGTTGTGGTAACATGTATCTGAACGTTTTAATGGATAAATTACCTTGTGATAATTGCCATGATGTTTGGGAGAAGGAAAGTTAAGCCTATTGTTTTCTCAGGTCAAAAGGCTGCAGGAAATGTATAAAAACCCTGGGACATGATCCTTCTTCATCTCAGATCTGCTTTGGGTTTCAAGAGGGGGAAACCTTAAGCCACAAGGATTGAGATCCCCAGTCACTGACTGGAGTCACCCTGAATATGGACATTGGACTATAACCATGGACTATTTCTAAAAGGACTTTTGGCAGCTACAAGCTCACCTCTGCTATGTATCTGAACCTCAAGAATTGAATTCAAGTCTGTCTGTATATTGATCTTTTAACCAACACTCTCTCTTTTCTTTTTTAATAAATTTTAGTTTAGTTAATAAGAATTGGCTATAGCGTGTATTTTGGGTAAGATCTAAGTTATCATTTGACCTGGGTCTGGGGCTTGGTCCTTTGGGGTTGGAAGAACCTTTTCTTTTATATGATGAGATAAGATTTTCAGTAATCATCATCATATCTGACAGGTGTGTCTGGACGGAGGCCTGAGGCTGGGTACTTTAAGGGAACTGCGTTGTTTGGACGTCTGAGGAACCAGGGAGGTTCTACAGAAGCTGTTTTGGGCTGGTTGGGAAATCTAAATATTGGAAGATCCACCAGCTTCTGGGGTTTGTCTGCCCCGTTCTGTTTGCAGTTCACCCTGATTGAGTGACCTCAGCTGGCTCCCACGGGCAGCACCGTCACAACGGGTCCTGCACCACCCCACGCTGCAAGGGTCCTGTGCCTCCCTGCACCAGCTGCACAGAGCTCAGCACACTGCTGCTGCCTGCAGCTCACGCTACCTCCCCCGCTGCACAGAACTGTCCCCCCTGGCCCAGGTACATGGCGTTCACCGGCTGGCTGGAGGGCGTTGGGCTGCATCTGGGGTGGGCTCCAGAAGGTGGATGTGCTGATGGGTACCTCGTAGAAGCCCCTGTATCCGTTCTGCTGGTCCTGTGGGCACCAGCACCCCAGAGCGCAGCCTGCTGGGAGGGGCAGTGAGCGTACAGGGGGGTCACGCGCAGCAGCTTCTACCTTCGCTGTTGTGGCTGCTCCCCTGCGGTATCCAGTGAAGACCTGGACCACATACCGGACGTGAGCCCTGGGGTCGCCGTCTGCCAGGACCGTGACCGTCACCTGCAGCCACAGGAGAGAGCATGGCTGGGAACAGCGGGAGCGCCCACCCCTGAGCAGGGGAGCAAGGCAGGCCTGGCCCCAGCACCCCCATGAGCAGCGTGGGGCAGCAGCCTCCGGCTCAGGTGGCAAGGCCTTTGCCAGGCCCTGGGATGGCCCGCAAGGGGGACCTGCTCCTGTGTGAGCCCGGCTGGCCACGCTGGGTACTTGGGCAGGGATGCTGGGGCCATGCTTACCCTGCCCCAGCCAGCTGTGTGTTTTCGGCATCCCGGGGCCCCTAGCTGCGTGTTGTGGCACACAATGCCTGTGGAGCTGGAGCAAGCACCCCGCGGGCAGGGGGTACCAGCACCGGCTGAGTTCTGGGGTCCGAAACACACCTGTGGCCTCCAGACGCTCCCCAGTTTGGGGTTCCCCTCCGCAGCTGTGCTACTCAGGAGGGGACCCTCCTCCGCACCTGTGCAGCCACGGCTCCCTTTGGCCCAGCTCCCCCAGCCAGGTCACCTTACCTTTCTCACATCCACCTGGTCTCTCCTCCACGCCCACACGCCAACAACACCATGGAGCACCAGCAGGCTGGCCAGCAAGGCCATCCCAATCGGGTTGCTGGCCACCTTGCGGAGGAGCTTGCCTGTGTCCTGAATGTCCACCGTCCTGGGCACAACGAAGAAGGAGCTGCCAAAGATGCTGAGGTGGTTGCACAGGCACTGGATGCTGCTGATTGTGCTCTGAGGACCCACCTGCAAAACAGGCCCCTTGAATCCTGGGCAAGGCCGGCCAGCCAGACCGCCCCCGGTGCACGGCGCTGCGCTGGTGGGGCAGGAGGCTGAGCCGGAGCCCCAAGGAGTCTAGGGCTGGGCCACGGCTCCAGCCCTGCGCCGCTGCAGAGAACAGCGCCTCCTGCAGGACCCGGGAGAGAGGCGCCCCTGCACCCTGCTGGGAGAGCGAACTGCTTGCATGCCCTAGCCCCAGGCCTAGCCGGAGGAGGACGTCATCCTGTCCTGCTGGCCCAGTGGTGAAGCTCAGCATGGCATCATGTTCTCTGGGCATCGCTCTGCGGTGCACAGTCTTGGGAAGGCTTTGGCTGCACCAGCTCCTCTCCAAACGCTGCCTGCGCCAGGCCGTGCCTGTGGGTGCCAGCGCCCTGCCCTGCCGGCCCTCAGCTGACGGGACAGCCCCCCGTGTGCCAGACTTTGCTCTTTCACTCGTGTGACCCCATTTGGTGATGCAAGGTGGTGCCAATGGGTTTGGCACCATCCGTCTCTCACTTTCCTACTCAAGCGTCAGCGCTCAGAACTCGTGTGCCCGGCGTGTGCTCACGGAGACGGGGCTGGTGGAAAACCTGCCTGCACAATAGCATTTCCCAGGTGGCCCCGCTTCCCAGCCCCGGCTCCTGGCCCCGCTTCCCAGCCCCGGCTCCTGGCCCCACTTCCCAGCCCCGGCCCCGCTCCCCAGCCCGGCTCCCCAGCCCCAGNCTGCCCTGCCCGGCGCTCCTCCATCCCCACGCTGCCCGGGTCCTGTGCCGCTCTGCCCTGCCCGGCGCTCCTCCATCCCCACGCTGCCCGGGTCCTGCGCCACCCTGCGTCTACTGCACAGAGCTCCCCGTCCGGCTACGCCGCACCGTGCGCTGCACAGATCCTGCACCACCCCATGCGGCATGTGTCCTGCACCTCCCTGCGCTGCGCAGGTCCTGTGCCTTCCTGCGCTGCACGGATGTGACATTATGAGTGTAATANAGCCCGGCTCCCCAGCCCCAGCTCCTGGCCCTGCTCCCCAGCCCCGGCTCCCGGCCCCGCTCCCCAGCCCCGGCTCCCAGCCCCGCTCCCCAGCCCCGCTTCCTGCCCCCGCTTCCCAGTCCCGGCTCTGCCCCTCAATCCTGCCCCCCAGCCCTGCGCTGAGGTGACTGGCCACCCGGTTCCTCACCTGGCAGCCGTCCTGTCTCCAGGCCTTCCTGTGGTGGTCCCAGAAGTGGCACTGCGTGGCGACGGTGGTGATGNTACTTGAATGAAATAGTATTATTGTCTATATGTCTCTTTGAAGGTTGTGGTAACCTGTATCTGAACGTTTTAATGGATAAATTACCCTGTGATAATTGCCATGATGTTTGGGAGAAGGAAAGTTAAGCCTATTGTTTTCTCAGGTCAAAAGACTGCAGGAAATGTATAAAAACCCTGGGACATGATCCTTCTTCATCTCAGATCTGCTTTGGGTTTCAAGAGGGGGAAACCTTAAGCCACAAGGATTGAGATCCCCAGTCACTGACTGGAGTCACCCTGAATATGGACATTGGACTATAACCATGGACTATTTCTAAAAGGACTTTTGGCAACTACAAGCTCACCTCTGCTATGTACCTGAACCTCAAGAATTGAATTCAAGTCTGTCTGTCTATATTGATCTTTTAACCAACACTCTCTCTCTTTTCTTTTTTAATAAATTTTAGTTTAGTTAATAAGAATTGGCTATAGCGTGTATTTTGGGTAAGATCTAAGTTATCATTTGACCTGGGTCTGGGGCTTGGTCCTTTGGGGTTGGAAGAACCTTTTCTTTTATATGATGAGATAAGATTCTCAGTAATCATCATCATATGTTTGACAGGTGTGTCGGGACGGAGGCCTGAGGCTGGGTACTTTAAGGGAACTGCGTGGTTTGGACGTCTGAGGAACCAGGGAGGTTCTACAGAAGCTGTTTTGGGCTGGTTGGGAAATCTAGGTATTGGAAGATCCACCAGCGTTTNAGGGAGGTGCTGAGTCATCACCCGCGCCAGCCCCTAATTAGCCGGGGCCGCCTCCTACCTGCGTCGGACGGCTGCAGCTCCCAGCCCTGGCTCCCCAGGTGAGCAGGGAGAGGAAGCAGTGAGCGACGGGGGAGGAGAGAAGAGGAGAAAATGGGGGATGGGGACTTGGGGGGAAGAGGTGAGGCAGGGGAGATTCCAGCACTCCTGCTGTAGTGCTGACTGGTTTTTAAATATTACCAAGTGTGCAACTCTACGTGCCTGGCATGTGCTCACGGAGACGGGGCTGTTGGGAACCCTGCCTGCACAATAGCATTTCCCAGGTGGCCCCGCTCCCTGGCTCCCAGCCCCGCTCCCCAGCCCCCAGTCCTGGCTCTCGGCCCCACTCCACGGCCCCCAGCCCCGGTTCCCGGCCCCACTCCATGGCCCCTGCTTTCAGGCCCGCTCCCCGCTTCTCAGTCCCGCTCCCTGGCTCCCGGCCCCACTCTCCAGCCCTGGCTCTCGGCCCTGGCCCCACTCCACGGCCCTGGTTCCCGGCCCTGCTCCCCAGCCTCTGCTCCCAGCCCTGCGTAGGTGACTAGCTGCCCAGTTGAAACGCACCTCGATGTCCTCGGGTAAGTCCTGCATCTCGATAGATTCCTTGTTGGCGGTGAGGAAGATGCTCCCAACGCTCCTGATCTCCTTCCCGTCCAGGTGCTTGAAGGGGTTGACTGCCAGGACTGTTACCTAGAGCACCAAGAGCCTGAGCTGCTGGCCTCATTGCCACGGGACTTACAGCCCCAGGACGGCCCTTCCTCCGGGTTTGAGGGCAAAGGGGCCACGCCGGGACTCCAGCCCAGATCAGCAGGTCAGGAGGCTGGGGACCGGCCCAAGGGGTGCGCTCCAGGCCACACATTCCCTCTGGGGCACCTGGCATTGGCCACTGTCAGAAGACAGGATACTGGGCTAGATGGCCCATTGGTCTGAGCCAGCCTGGCCACTCATGTTCTGTTCCCACAGACACACTGGGCAGGGCACCAGGCTATGCGGGACGCCTGCAGAGGCCTCTGGGACCCAGCAGCTGAAGTGTGTGGGGGGGTTAGGGAGGAAATGGGCTCTGACGTTGGCAGGCCAGGTACCAGCTCTCGCCAAGCTCCCAGGGTCTCAGTTGAACTCTGGCGATTCCCTAGCTGGGAGCAGCCTGGCTCCCCGGGCTGTATAGGGATTAGAATGGGTTTAGTGTTTAGACTAGGCCTTTTGATTAATCACAGTTAACTCACGCGATTAACTCAAAAAAATTAATCGCGGTTAAAAAAATTAATTGCAGTTTTATTCACACTGATAAACAATAGAGTACCAATTGAAATGTATTAAATATTTTTTGATGTTTTTCTACTTTTTCAAATATATTGATTTCAATTACAACACAGAATACAAAGTGTACACTGCTTACTTTATATTATTTTTATTACAAATATTTGCACTGTAAAAATGATAAACAAAAGAAATAGTATTTTTCAATTCACCTCATACAAGTACTGTAGTGCAATCTCTTTTATCACAAAAGTGCAATTTACAAATGTAGATTTTTTTTGTTACATAACTGCGCTCAAAAACAAAACAATGTAAAACTTCAGAGCCTACAAGTCCACTCAGTCCTACTTCTTGTTCAGCCAATCTCTAAGACAAACAAGTTTGTTTACATTTACGGGAGATAATGCTGCCCGCTTCTTATTTACAATGTCACCAGAAAGTGAGAAGAGGCATTCGCATGGGACTTTTGTAGCTGGCATTGCAAGGTATTTGCGTGCCAGATATGGTAAACATTCGCATGACCCTTCATGCTTCGGCCACCATGCCAGAGGACATGCTTCCATGCTGATGACACTTGTTAAAAAAATGTGTTAATTAAATTTGTGACTGAACTCCTTGGGGGAAAATTATATGTCTCCGGCTCTATTTAACCCACATTCTGCCATATATTTCATGTTATACTAGTCTCGGTTGATGACTCAGCACATGTTGTTCATTTTAAGAACACTTTCACTGCAGATTTGACAAAACGCAAAGAAGGTACCAATGTGAGATTTCTAAAGATAGCTACAGCACTCGACCCAAGGTTTAAGAATCTGAAGTGCCTTCCAAAATCTGAGAGGGACGAGGTGTGGCGCATGCTTTCAGAAGTCTTAAAAGAGCAACACTCCGGTACAGAAACTACAGAACCCGAACCACCAAAAAAAGATAAAAAATCAACCTTCTGTTGGTGGCATCTGACACAGATGATGAAAATGAACATGTGTCAGTCTGCACTGCTTTGGATTGTTATTGAGCAGAACCCGTCATCAGCATGGACGCATGTCCCCTGGAATGGTGGTTGAAGCATGAAGGGACATATGAATTTTTAGCGCATCTGGTACGTAAATATCTTGTGACGCCGGCTACAGCAGTGCCATGAGAAAGCCTGTTCTCACTTTCAGGTGACATTGTAAACAAGAAGCGGGCAGAGTTATCTCCTGCAAATGTAAACAAACTTGTTTGTCTGAGCAATTGGCTGAACAAGAAGTAGGACTGAGTGGACTTGCAGGCTCTGAAATTTTACATTGTTTTATTTTTGAATGCAGTTTTTGTACATAATTCTACATTTGTAAGTTCAACTTTCATGATAAAGAGATTGCACTACAGTACTTGCATTAGGTGAACTGAAAAAATACTATTTCTTTTGTTTTTTTTACAATGCAAATATTTGTAATAAAAAATAAATATAAAGTGAGCACTGTACACTTTGTATTCTGTGTTATAATTGAAATCAATATATTTGAAAATGTAGAAAACATCCATAAAGATTTAAATAAATGGTATTCTATTATTGTTTAACAGTGCGATTAATCGCAATTAATTTTTTTAATCGCTTGACAGCCCTAGTTTAGCCTTTACTGAATGCTTGTGAGCAGCTGCCTGCATCAGGGCTCCTCTCCACATACAGCGCCGCACTAGCACTCAGTGAAGACGCGACCTACGCTGACGGGCCAGCTTCTCCACCTCCCCAAGAGGCGCTGGCTGTGTTGGTGGGAGAAGCCCTCCCACCCACATCCTGCTGGCTGCGCCTGGGGTTAGGTCGGTGTAACGATGTCGCTCAGGGGTGTGGATTTTCCACACCCCTGAGTGCCATAGCTAAGTCTGTAGTGTAAAGCAGGGCTAAATCTCACGTATACCAGCTGTATCCCACGTTGTAAGGGACTATTTGAGCAGTTGTATTGTGAGCCTCTGTGACTGTGTAAACCACCAGCCAGGAGAGAGACATTACTTAGGGTGAAGGGCTGATCTGCAACAGAAAGTGTTACGCCCTCCCAAAAAGAATAGTCCATGGATACCAGATGGACCGTTGAGGGATTGGTACGGTCAACAAGAGGACAAAAGACTTTTGTTGTTATTCTACCTCCTCCCTGTGAAGATGAATCATGCAAGGGATTCCTCGCGTCAGCTGAGCTTTGCAGCCAAAAGCATGTGGGAAGAAAAGACTGAAACCCATAACAAGATCTGATGAGCTCTATGCTGCTTGGACTCTGGGAGAAAGGTTTCTAAGCATACGCAAGAGATCCCCCAGGGCTTAGGCTGGCTTAGCCCTAAGGACATATGGATCTTGCTGATTTTAGAATCTTCAATTGCCTTTTGAAACTGAAGATTGTAACTTGTGTACATCTCTGCTGACCCTGCTTTAACCTTGTAAATAACCCTCTCGTTTCCTTTGCCTGTTTAATAAAGCTTCATATAGCTTATGACAGGATTGGCTACAGGCTCTGTCTTTGGTGTGAGATCTGAGGTGCAACTGACCTGGGGTAAGTGACTGGTCCTTTGGGACTGGCAGTAGCTTGAACATTGCTGTGATTCTTGGTGGAAGGGACCAGCCGTCACAAAGGAGTGCCCAGGGGGACTGTCTGTGACCCCAGGGTAAGGCTGTGCTGGTGCCTGGGGAGGTCACACTTGATACTTGGTTGGTGAAATCTAAGCGCAGACCTGACACCAGTTTGTGCCCTGGTTCCTAGCAGGCTGCCCTGAGGTTGGCGTCGCTCAGGCAGGGAACCCAGCACAATGAGCTGACAGAGGCTCTAACCCTATGGGCAGATGCCTGCTGGGGAGGGGAGAGCAGCACTGCAGTCTCTTTGGGACGGCCCTGCAGGCCAGGCTGTGTTGCTTTGGGCTGTAAGGGTCCAGAGGAACCCAGGCAGTGCTTTCTGCAGCTAGCTGCCCTCTCTGTGCCCAGCAGGGCCTGCCTAGCACCCCGGGCTGGGCCCGACGCGGGGAGCTGCAGCCGTCAGCACTGCCTGCCCACTTACCCGGACCTGCACGCGGGGGTGTCTGCTCAGCAGCACTCCCCAGGCAGAGGCTGATGGGAAGGCCAGCGTCAAAGGCACTGGCTGAGCCAGGTGGTACGAGCTCCGGGGCAAAGAGGAGGCGTTGCGGCTAGGGAAAGGGAGGGACAGGGTTAATACACTGCAGCTGCCCTTGCCCCCAAGGCACAGAGCTGTTCGGCCCGTTACCTGCTCAGCATCGTGCTGGCCACAGGAGAGGTCACTGTCACAGACGACTCCACAGCGCAGCTGCCCTCCCAGAGCACCGTCTGTATCCCCGCGAGCGCAGCCAGGGTGTTCTCCAGCGCCTCCGTCAGCTGCAGCAGACAGGGCGTGTCACCACAGGCCCAATGGGAGAAGGGGCTTCTGCTGCTCCCCCAGGGCAGAAGTGCNGGCACAGAGCTGTTCAGCCCGTTACCTGCTCAGCATCGTGCTGGCCACGGGAGAGGTCACTGTCACAGACGACTCCACAGCGCAGCTGCCCTCCCAGAGCACCGTCTGTATCCCCGCGAGCGCAGCCAGGGTGTTCTCCAGCGCCTCCGTCAGCTGCAGCAGACAGGGCGTGTCACCACAGGCCCAATGGGACAAGGGGCTTCTGCTGCTCCCCCAGGGCAGAAGTGCCCCATGGCTGTTCCCCGCAGAGCGCAGCTTCCAGCACAGCGAGGGCAGCCCGGCAGTAAGCCCTGGGGCCTAGGGCTGAGTGCAGGGAGGCCAGGGCACAGGCAATCCTGCCGCGGGCACAGGCCTGAGAAATGCAGAGCCCCAGAGAGGAGCCGGAGGGGGACTGAGCAGCGTAGGCTCCGGCTCATGCAATGGGGGCGAGGGCTGCCTCAATTAGGGTTGCCAGGTGTCCAGTTTTTGACCAGAAAGTCCAGTTGAAAGGGGACCTGTGCAGTGTCCGGTCAGTACTGCTGACTGGACATAAGAACATAAGAACGGCCGTACCGGGTCAGACCAAGGGTCCATCTAGCCCAGTATCCTGTCTACCGACAGTGGCCAATGCCAGGTGCCCCAGACGGAGTGAACCTAAGAGGCAATGATGAAGTGATCTCTCTCCTGCCATCCATCTCCACCCTCTGACAGAGGCTAGGGACACCATTCCTTACCCATCCTGGCTAATAGCCATTAATGGACTTAACCACCAGGAATTTATCCAGTTCTAACCCTGTTATAGTCCTAGCCTTCACAACCTCCTCAGGCAAGGAGTTCCACAAGTTGACTGTGCGCTGCGTGAAGAAGAACTTCCTTTTATTTGTTTTAAACCTGCTGCCTGTTAATTTCATTTGGTGACCCCTAGTTCTTGTATTATGGGAATAAGTAAATAACGTTTCCTTATCCACTTTCTCCACATCACTCATGATTTTATATACCTCTATCATATCCCCCCTTAGTCTCCTCTTTTCCAAGCTGAAGAGTCCTACCTAGCCTCTTTAATCTCTCCTCATATGGGAGAGACAGCAAATGTCCAGTTACTGTAGTGACCACAATTGGCCTCTGCCACCAGGAGGGCAGGAAAAGCAGCTGTTGCTGAAGGAGGAGGGATCCTGACAGTGTACGGCACTTGAGGAGCCCATCCCAACTTCTCAGCGTCCGGGACCCCAGTTCTCTCCAGCCCCTCACTCCAGAGACAGCCACCCCTGCCCCGCTGTGCCCCAGTTGGGCCGGCAGGCAGGCTCCGCATCAGCTCCTCCCACCCCAGCTCTGCAGGCGGCAGGTGAGTCCCCGGGGAGGGGAGAGTAAGCGACAGGGGCCTGTGGTGTTCGGTTTTGAAAAAATAGAAAGTTGGCAACCCTACATGCAATGCAGGAGCCAGGCTGAGTTCGGGGTCGCTGGGCCCCAGAGAACCCAAAGAGAGCAGGGACCAGACCCTCCCCCCTTTCCCAGACCCTTGCAGTGTCTTTCTGCCCAGGCCGAGTCTGCCCTCCGCGCCTTTCCGGAGACCCTGCCTCCCCAGGCCGACCCGAGTCCCACCTGGTTCCGGGCCCAGTGCGACGTGGGCGTGCTGCTGTCCATGGCCGTCAGGAGGTGGCTGAAGGACTGGAAGAGCGAGGTGGCAGCGGGTGTGCTGGTATCCCCACTGCTGTTGCTGAGGAGCGATGCCTGCAGGAGCTGAGTGCTCAGGAACAGGAGCGACTCACTGGCCTCTCTCTGGGGATATCAAGCCCTGGAGAGGTCAGTGGGCTGCCAGGCGAGGCAGAGAGGAGCTCACGGTGTGACCTGCCTGGCCTGGGCATTCCCGACGCCTCTCCCCACGGGCAGCTCTGAGCACCCGGCCCCTGCAGCAGAGTGGTGGGGACAGGGCTCAGCCTGGCCAGTGTGGGGCCGTCACCCTGCTCAGCTAGGAGACAACGCTGCTCCTACAGCCGTTCTGGCGCTCAGACACTCCCCAGGGGCCACAGGCACTGCATGGCAGCCTACTCCTTCCCGCTCGAGAGTGCACAGCCCTCCTGGCACCCTCGCCACCTGTCTCTGCTCTTCCCCTCCAGCTGCCCAGCCCGCCCTCCGGCTACCTGGGCTGCCTCTGAGAGCAGGCGGGTGCCCTCTGTCAGGCGCTGGAGGGTGTGGCAGGCTCTCTGCAGCCCTGGCAGATGGTGGATAGTCCGGATGGCCTGGTTGAATTGTCTCATTGTGTCCTCCATGGCCTGTGAGGAAGCGAGCGTGTGATCAAAGCTGGCACCAGGAGCCCCCTGCTCCCTGCGAGGGAGGGGACGCAGGCTCTGCCTTTGGGGTGGGACCCTGGGCAAGCTGGGAAGGGAGCTCAGCTCCAGGTCTTGCCCACGGTGCTTCATTTAACGCTCACAGCGGGATCAGCGCCGCTTATGTCTGGGTGTCTTGGGAGCAAAGAATGAGCTGAGAAAAGCTGCTACCATGAGCCCAAAGCTCAGCTACATGGTGCCCATGGAGCTCTGGGGCCTGGGAACAGGTGTCACAAGGCATGGGGCAGGCAGCCCCAGGCAGTCTCTGGGCCAGGAGAGGGTGTGAGGGAGGCAGGCTGAGCTGTCTGGGGCTGGCTGGACTCTGCAGAGCCCCTGCAGGGCAGGTGGCAGATGAATCCAGGCCCATCCCATCTACCCAGCAAGGGGCACGGCTGGGTTCAGCTAGTGATGCTGCTGGGCAGAGCCAGTGTGCTGGTGCCAGATCTCCTTGGTGAGGCGCAGCTGGCCCGGTCAGCGCGCGCGGTGATGGAGCCCGAGAACTGGAATGAGGGGCAGCTCCCATTCAGCGCGCCTGGGTGTGTCCAGGCTTGTGCTTGAGGTGGGGTTGCCAAGTGTCCAGTTTTCAACTGGAACGCCTGGTCCAAAAGGGACCCGGGCGGCTCCGGTCAGCACTGCCGACCGAGCTGTCAAAAGTCCGGTCAGCAGCACAGTGGGGCTAAGGCAGGCTCTGGATCTGCACAGCTCCCTGAAGCGGCGACATGTTCCTGCGGCCCCTAGGCGCAGGGGCCAGGGAGGCTTCACGTGCTGGCCCCGCCCCAAGCACCGGCTCTGCAGCTCTCATTGGCCAGGCACCACAGCCAATGGGAGCTGTAGGGGTGGCACCTGCTGTCACGTTATTGATTTGAACTGGGACCATATAGAACATGGTTGCAACCAAGGTCCCGTAGTGGCACCAAATCTTGTATAAAGGGGGTCAAATGAGGTGTCTAAGACAAGGTTATGGTTTGCTAGTTATAATTATGCTGTCTAGATGTGAGTATCAATTTTGGAGTTGAAGTGATAAATATTGGCTCTATACTGTCTGTATTTCAAATTTATGCTGTGCTTCTGGGAGACACCCCAGACAAGTTGGTGTTAGCTCTGCCTAGCCTGCTTGATGGCCCATTAAGGACCATCAGCTATACAATTGACCCATTGAGAGAAGGCAGCAAAGTGTGCAGGGACTTGCCCATGTGACTCCAGATTCCATTTTGATGTAATTTTCCACAGTAAGAACAAAGAGGTGTTCTTACACCTGGAAAAGACTATAAAAGGCTGATGCCTCATCTCCATCTTGTCTTCAATCCTGCTTCTTACCTCTGGAGGGATGTTGCTACAAACAGAAGCTCTACACAAAGGACTGATGACCCATCCCAGCGGGGGATGTACTCCAGAGACTTGATTTGAACCTGCAGTTTATTCTATCACTGCTACAAGCCTGAACCAAGAACTTTGCCATGAGTGTATGTAATTGATTCCATTTAACCAATTCTAGCTCACATCTATAGCTTTTTCCTTTTATGAATAAACCTTTAGATTTTAGATTCTAAAGGATTGGCAACAGCGTGATTTGTGGGTAAGATCTGATTTGTATATTGACCTGGGTCTGGGGCTTGATTTGGGATCGGGAGAACCCTTTTTCTTTTACTGGGGTATTGGTTTTCATAACCATTTGTCCCCATAACGAGTGGCACTGGTGGGGATACTGGGAAACTGGAGCGTCTAAGGGAATTGCTTGTGTGACTTATGGTAGCCAGTGGGATAAAACCGAAGTCTTCTCTGATTGGCTGGTTTGGTTTGCCTTGGTGTGCAAAGGAACCCCAGCCTTGGGCTGTAACTGCCCTGTTTTAAACAATTTGTCCTGAATTGGCACTCTCCGTTGGGTCCCGCCAGAACCAGCATCGTTACACCTGCGGGCACAGGCAGCACGCACCCTGCAGAGCCGCCTGGCTGTGCTTCCTCCTAGAGGCCGGACATGCCAGCTGCTTCCCAGAGCAGCGCCGAGCCAGGGCAGGCAGGGAGCCTGCCTTAGCCCTGCTGCGTCACTGCCCAGGAGCCGCCTGAGGTAAGTGCTGCCTGGCTGGAGCCTGCACCCCGCACCCCCTCCCGCACCTTGAACCCCCTGCCCCAGCCCTGAGCCCCCTCCTGCACCCCAAACTCCTCATCCATGGCCCCACCCCAGAGCCTGCACCCCCAGCTGCAGTCCACATCCCCTCCCACACCCCAACCCCTTGCCCCAGCCCAGTGAAAGCGAGTGAGGTTGGGGCCGGGGAAAGCAAGCGATGGAGGGGCTGGAGTGAGTGGGGGCGGGGCCTCGGAGAAGGGGCGGGGCCTCGGAGAAGGGGCGGGGCCTCAGAGAAGGGGCAGGGCAGGGGTGTTCGGTTTTGTGGCAACCCTAGTTTGAGGAGAAGACGACCGGTCCCCTGAGCCTTGTGGCTCCGGGGCCAGCTCAGCTCCATGGGGCTGTCCTGCCCTTGAAGGGACCAGGCCAACGCATCAAAGCCAACCCCCCACTTCAATTCCTGGGAGCACAAATGCATCTCCCGCGTCTCAGGCCATTGCGCTTTCATTTCCAGAGCAGCAAGTGGCGACATGTTCCCGGCAGCCCGCAGAGACCTTTGCAGCTGAGAGAGCCGGTCCAGTGAGGGCCCCGTCAGCTGGACTGTGCAAAGGACAGAGACTGGCAGCCTGCTAGGGCCCCACAGCCAGGAGAGGGGGGACGTTAAACGACCCAAGCCCCCAGCACCTGATCCCAGTGTGCCCCTTGAGGGCCCACAGAAACAGAGTGAGTGCCCCGGGTGCCTGGCTTGCCCTCTTACCTGAATGGCCCTGTCCGAGGAGGCTTCCTGGAGCAAAGTCCAAGGGTTCACTGTAAATGGGTCCAGCTTAGGGTCCTGCAGGGTGGTGGCTGTTCCTGTGGAGAGCGGCTGCAGAGGGGCCCCCAGAGTGGCTGGCTGCGTGGCAGGCCCCGGCGTGGCTGGCTGCGTGGCAGGCCCCGGCGTGGCTGGCTGTGTGGCAGGTCTCTGTGTGGCAGGCTCCCGTGTGGCTGGCTGCGTGGCAGGTCTCTGTGTGGCAGGCTCCCATGTGGCTGGCTGCGTGGCAGGCCCCGGCGTGGCTGGCTGCGTGGCAGGTCCCGGCGTGGCTGGCTGCGTGGCAGGCTCCCATGTGGCTGGCTGCGTGGCAGGCCCCGGCGTGGCTGGCTGCGTGGCAGGCCCCGGCGTGGCTGGCTGCGTGGCAGGCCCCAGTGTGGCTGGCTGCGTGGCAGGCCCCGGCGTGGCTGGCTGCGTGGCAGGCCCCGGTGTGGCTGGCTGCGTGGCAGGCCCCGGCGTGGCTGGCTGCGTGGCAGGCCCCGGTGTGGCTGGCTGCGTGGCAGGCCCCGGCGTGGCTGGCTGCGTGGCAGGCCCCGGTGTGGCTGGCTGCGTGGCAGGCCCCGGCGTGGCTGGCTGCGTGGCAGGCCCCGGTGTGGCTGGCTGCGTGGCAGGCCCCGGCGTGGCTGGCTGCGTGGCAGGCCCCGGTGTGGCTGGCTGCGTGGCAGGCCCCGGCGTGGCTGGCTGCGTGGCAGGCCCCGGTGTGGCTGGCTGCGTGGCAGGCCCCGGCGTGGCTGGCTGCGTGGCAGGCCCCGGTGTGGCTGGCTGCGTGGCAGGCCCCGGCGTGGCTGGCTGCGTGGCAGGCCCCGGCGTGGCTGGCTGCGTGGCTGGCTGTGTGGTTGGCTGCGTGGCAGGTGCCGCTGTACCTGCGGTCATCTGGGTTCCGTTGCACATATTTTTCCTGCAGGAATGCGTCTGCTCGGAGGCAGAGAAGAGGTTAGTGGGCAACAACGTGTCTCTTGTTGAAAAACAGGCACTGGCTCCTTGGGGCTGTTCCCTTCCCTCACCACCCCACCCCCCCCATCAGCACAGCCATCACCAGCACCGGGGAGGGGCGTGCGATCCTGTACCCGACGCACACCTGCCCATTCACATAGCCCAGCAATCCCAGTGTCAGGCCCCGGGGGCTGACTACTCACTGGCCAGGCCGTGGCTGCGTCTCTGCGCTGCACGAGGTGCCCTGCTGAGGAAAGAAGGAAGCTCAGACAGAATCAAGCCAGTTTCCCTGCAGCTGAGCTCCCAAAACCAGGGGGGTCGAACGCCCGGCCTGGAGCTGGGCCCCCAGCTCTGGAGCGTCCACCCACCTGTGTGGCAGGAGGAGGTGGCCGCGGGCTCTGACTGCTCACTGCTGGGCCCTCACATGCCTGCACGTGCTGTTCTGGACAGCCCGGTCCCGGGGCTGTGTTGTGGGGCAGGCAGGGCTAGAGCACTGGCCTGGGGCTCAGCTTGGGCAGCCCAGGGCTCTGCGTAGGATGGTGGGAGAGGCGCTCAGCTCACTGCCGGACACTCACAGAGGCCTGCACTGGGGACATGTTGGCTCACCCTGTCTGGGCACCGTGGGCCTGGCTTGGCGCGCCCGGCACAGCTCGCTGGCTGTGCTCTTAGTAGCAAGGCCCCTGGGGTGCTTCAGACAGGGAGGAGTGGGTGGAAATTTGCAGTGTTTGCTCCCCTGCAGCCGCCGTGCCTGCCCCAGGAGAGGCAGGGTCTCCTGGCTGTGTCGTGTGCATGGCAGTGAGCACAGGGCTGGCTAGCACCAGTCGGGGACCCAGCCCAGGGCAGACACCCTGAGAGCTGACGGGGCTCCTGTGCCTGGCAATCTCCAGCACCTGCCCAAAGACAAGCCCTCATGCACCCTGGCCAGCGCCACCCATGGGCACAGGCAGCCGAGCCCACACCATAGAGTCCTCATGCTGAGGCCATTCCTCGCTGAGTCCCAGCAGACATGGCCGTGGGGCGATGGCCCTCAAGACACACTGTCCCAGTGGCTCGGGCAGAAATGTCCTTACCTGCGGCCAGCCTGGTGTCTGTGCCGGTCCCCGCGGCTGGTCTGGTGTCTGTGCCGGTCCCCGCGGCTGGTCTGGTGTCTGTGCCGGTCCCCACAGCTGGTCTGGTGGCTGTGCCGGTCCCGGCAGCCGGTCTGGTGGCTGTGCCGGTCCCGGCAGCCGGTCTGGTGGCTGTGCCGGTCCCGGCAGCCAGTCTGGTGGCTGTGCCGGTCCCGGCGGCTGGTCTGGTGTTTGTGCCGGTCCCCGCAGCCGGTCTGGTGGCTGTGCCGGTCCCGGCGGCTGGTCTGGTGTCTGTGCCGGTCCCCGCGGCCGGCCTGGTGTCTGTGCCGGTCCCCGCGGCTGGTCTGGTGTCCCCCTGTGAGGTTTCTCTCTTGCTCTCCCTGGTCTGGTGAGCGACGTGCGAGTCCCTCTCAGGGGAGGGATCTGTGGAGAGCTCAGCATAGAGATGAGTGTTGAACGTGGCCTGCACCGCCCTAGCCCAGCTGTAAGTTTGGGGCTCTGGGCCTCTGGCCCCGTTTCTGTGGCTAAATGCTGAGTTGTTTAGTATTCGGCCCTGGGAGCCTTTCGGGAGCCAACACTGAATAACCACGAAACCCACCCGCCCTCCAGGCAAGGCCTCCAGGCGCCATGGCAAGGCCGTGAGGGGACCACGGGCAGGGCTGCCCAGAGTGGGGGGGCTTGTGGGGCAATTTGTCCCAGGCCCCGGGCCCCGCAGGTGCCCTGTGAGCCCTGGCCCGGCGGCGATCCGGGTCTTCGGCGGCATTTCGGTGGCAAGGGGCCCTTCAGTGCTGCCGAAGATGCGGAGCGACTGAAGGGCCCCTGGCCGCTGAAATGCTGCCGAAGACCCGGACTGCCGCCGGGTGAGTACAAGCGCTGCAGCTCCCCAGCTTTGCCCCAGGCCCCCTGAATCCTCTGGGCGGCCCTGACCACGGGGCAGACCAGCCGTTCCCAGCCTGCTCCATGGCGCCTCCTCAGGGAGCGGGAATCTCCTGGGGGCCGGGGGCCTGGCTTCTCTGCCCAGCCCGTCTCTTCGCTGCCAAGAGCTGCTGGGAGCTGGTTGCTGGGCTGCCGCGGGGCTGGGGTGGGAGTGGGGAGGGGAGAGGGGAGCAGGAGCGCCAGGTGTGTGGTGATGCCGCAGACGTGTCCCGGCCTGGACTCCGGCCATGGTGGGCGAGTCTCTATCCATTGGGCTCATTCTGTGGGACTCCCTCCCCCACCAGGCTCTGGCTCATTTCCCAGCACCCTGTACTGGTCGGACCTGACCAGGCCCACGGGGGGAAGCCAAGGGCCCCACCCAGTGCAGCTTCCCCACCCTCCTCGCTGCACAGGCGACCCAGCCAGGCACCGCACGAGGCAGCCCAGGACCCTGGCAGGCTACTGCCCCTCACCCCCATGGCGCCACAGGGAGGGGGCCTGTCCCAGGCCAGCGCCCCCTCCCCACCCAGCTCAGCCCCGCTTCCATAATGGTGGCCTGGGGCGTGTGCATCAGCCCCTCACGTAATGCCCGGGGCGTCCGGCTCAGCCCCGCTCACGTAACGCCTGGGCTGTCCGTCTCAGCCCCGCTCACGTAACGCCCGGGGCGTCCGGCTCAGCCCCGCTCACGTAACGCCCGGGGCGTCCGGCTCAGCCCCGCTCACGTAACGCCCGGGCTGTCCGGCTCAGCCCCGCTCACGTAACGCCCGGGGCGTCCGGCTCAGCCCCGCTCACGTAACGCCCGGGGCGTGTGGCNGTGGGCGAGTCTCTATCCATTGGGCTCATTCTGTGGGACTCCCTCCCCCACCAGGCTCTGGCTCATTTCCCAGCACCCTGTACTGGTCGGACCTGACCAGGCCCACGGGGGGAAGCCAAGGGCCCCACCCAGTGCAGCTTCCCCACCCTCCTCGCTGCACAGGCGACCCAGCCAGGCACCGCACGAGGCAGCCCAGGACCCTGGCAGGCTACTGCCCCTCACCCCCATGGCGCCACAGGGAGGGGGCCTGTCCCAGGCCAGCGCCCCCTCCCCACCCAGCTCAGCCCCGCTTCCATAATGGTGGCCTGGGGCGTCCGGCTCAGCCCCTCACGTAACGCCCGGGGTGTCCGGCTCAGCCCCGCTCACGTAACGCCCGGGCTGTCCGGCTCAGCCCCGCTCACGTAACGCCCGGGGCGTGTGGATCAGCCCCAGCTCCCAGCCAGCACTCACCGAACCGGCAGATGAAATATAGCTCCTGCGCACACGTGTCCCTCCTGGACCTGATGGTGCCTGAGTCCCTGATGATGTAACTGCACCCGGCAGGGGAGGAGGTCACAGCTGCGTCCGCCCCGTGGGCAGAGGAGCCTGTGGGAGAGACGCGGGGAGCAATGAACCTGGGGCAGGCGGCCCTGCGGGGAATTCTCACTGGTCCGCGCCGCATCGCCCAGCTCTGGGCATCGTGCATGGCTGCAGAGCTCAGCCTGTGCGGGGCATGCGCCCAGTGAGCGGGCTGGCAGGCAGGGCAGGGACTGGCGTGTCCCCAGTGAGCGGGCTGGCCCCACCCAGCAGCATGGCCTCGAGTTGCCCCGTGTCACGCCAGGCAGGGGGCTCCCGGGAATCCCTGGCTGAGCTCTGAGGCTGTGTCTACCCAGCCAGCAGCAGCCCACGGCCCCGAGTGTTAGAGCCCAGGTCAGCAGACTCGGGCTCGTGCTACCCGCAGAAGCGAGCCAGGTGGGCAGCGCTTTGTCTCAGGCCGGAGCTCGAGCTCTGAAACCCAGGCTCTAGCCCGAGGCCAAACGTCTGCACAGCTGTGATTAGCGCTGGCGCGTGAGCCTGAGTCTGCTGCCCTGCTGGGGGCGGTGTGAACGTCCCCATGAAAGCCTGGGGCTGCCGTGAGCCCTGCTGGACGCGCGCGGACGGGCGGAGGGCACAGTGACTGGGAGCCGCCCCTGAGCACCGCTGGGGCTGGCCAGCCTTCTGGAACGGCAAGGGAGAGGGGCAAGGGAGGCCGAGGATGAGCCCCCGCAAAGCCCTCCTCCCAGCACAGAGAGGGGCAGCAAGTCCCAGGACCCCTTGCCCTCACCTGGGTTCTTTTCACATGGATGCTCTCGCAGGCCGACCCACCACTTCTCCCCTTCCGCCAGGCAGTGGCTCAGGAGAGCCTGCGTCTCTGGGTTCCAGGGGCGCGCCAGGCGCCCGCCATTGGCCTGGCACCAGGCCTGGGCTCCCCAGAAGC
The DNA here is from genome assembly GCA_003942145.1 of Platysternon megacephalum. Taxonomy (NCBI): domain Eukaryota; kingdom Metazoa; phylum Chordata; order Testudines; family Platysternidae; genus Platysternon; species Platysternon megacephalum. The sequence continues at coordinate 3,395,918 of QXTE01000151.1, read as the reverse complement.
TGTTCCGGAGCCGGACGAACTTGTAGCAGACATCTCCCATGCATGGTTGGTGCCAGGGGCACCTCGAGGCAGGCCCAGCTTGGGTAACGCTTGCCAAACAGAACCAAAGCCACATCCCCGATGGTAGTCGCATGGTGCCGGTGGCTCCGGCTGCCCGTCCTGCCCTTTATACAAGCCCGGTGCTTTTGTCCCAGGTCCAAGCCGAGCACTGAAACAAACCCGCCCAGCTCGGGTTCCCACCCCGGGGCTGCCGAGCAAACAGACAGAGGCGAATGCGTCCCACCTGCCTGCCCAGGCAGGGCCATCGAGACCGGGGCTGTTTGCAGAGAAGGGTGAGGCGATTGCTGGGCCCCAGCGTGGCTGTGGGACACAAAGGAGAGCGGAGGATGTAATGTTCCCATGCAGGGCACAGGGAGCTGAACACCTGCTGGGGTTGGACTGGCAGCCTGCCCTTGGAGAGGGAACCCGCAGGGTGCGGGGGAGGAGGATGGGCCCAGTGTTTCTGTGGCGCGATGTGAGATTCACACACAGGGACTGTGGTGCCCACTCTGGCTGTCCGCCTGTGTGACAAGGCCAGAGGGGCTGCGCCCCCAAGCCCAGCTGGAAGCATCTCATCTAGAAAGACACGGCCTTGATTAGGAACCCAATGAGGTCTTTGCCATGAGAATTGGGGAGCCCCACACTGGGCTGGGTCTGGGGGCGCTGGGCCTGCTGCCTGCCCGGCTGGGGGTGTGAGAGAACTGGCGAGCACTTTTGGAACTAGGGCTGGGCTGGGGATCCCTGGGGCTCGGCTGCAGGCAGGGATGGGCTGGGGGCATTGGGGCTGGGCTGGGGGTCCCTGGTGCAGGCAGGGATGGGCTGGGGGCATTGGGGCCGGGCTGGGGGTCCCTGGGGCTAGGCTCCAGGCAGGGATGGGCTGGGGGCATTGGGGCCGGGCTGGGGGTCCCTGGGGTTAGGCTGCAGGCAGGGATGGGATGGGGGTCCCTGGGGCCGGGCTGCAGGTGGGGCCGGGCAGCGAGAGCTCACTCAGCAGGCTGTGGAAAGGGGACAGTTCCTGCCAGACAGTTAGAATCATAGAATCATAGAACTTAAGATCAGAAGGGACCATTATGATCATCTAGTCTGACCTCCTGCATGATGCAGGCCACAAGAGTTGACCCACCCACCCCTGAAATAACTCTCACCCTTGACTCAGCTGTTGAAGTCCCCAAATCATGAACCGTTTCAGCTAATCCAGGGTTCTCCTCTTGGATCCTGGGGCCTCCCACTGAGCCCAGCTTCACGCTGCGGGCGTGATGGGCAGGTTCATCTCAGCCAATTATGCAGCATCCTCAGTGTAAATACCGACCTCTGCCCAGGGAGCCCTGCCAGCTGTGCCCACTTAGTACGCGGGGAGCCCCGTGTTCTGGGCTTTGCTGGCACAGAGCTGCCTGTGCCGTAAATGTGCCAGCTTGAGCCAGACCCACGCCCCCAGAAGAGTCACAGCCTGGCTGGCCTGCACGCGGGGCCGTTGCCATGGGAGTGCCCCCCCCCCCCCGAAGGCCGGTGTGTGCCCCAAGCGCCCCAGCACAACCAGGCTCAGTGCAGGAGGGCACTGCTGCTAGGCTGGCTTTTCTAGCGGCTCAGGGCTTGGCTGCATGGGCCACTGGCCCCAGGACTATGCCAGGCGTGAGTTCAAACCAACGGCACCAGGCAAAGACTGCAGAGCCACCTCGGTGTACGAGTGGCTTGTGGCAACACAGTTACACCTGCTCATGGTTTGGGGTGCAGGCTGCCCCGAGGCTACGGTGGGGAGAGAGGACTCCCCCCAGCTCTCTCTCCCCGCAACAGCACCTGGGCTGGGGGGAGAGGTGCCTCTCCCCGCCACGGCAGCTCCGGGGCTGGACCTGCGGGATAGACGCCTGGCCCCCAGCCACGGCAGTCTGGGCTTCATCAGCTGCTGCGTGGCCACGCAGCTTAGAGGGAACTTAGGTCCTGGTGTAACGTTATTGACATGAACTGTGACCATATAGATCATTGTTGCAACCAAGGTCCTGTAGTGGCACCAAATCTTGTACAAAGGAGGTCAAATAAAGTGTCCATGAAAGGGTTATGGTTTGCTGGTTATGATTATGCTATCTGGGTGCATGTATCATTTTTGTATTTAAAGTTATAAGTATTGGCTCTATACTGTCTGTATTTCAAACTTGTGCTGTGCTTCTGGGTGACACCCCAGACAATTTGGCGTCAGCACTGCCTAGCCTGCTTGATGGCCCATTAAGGACCATCAGCTACAACTGATCCATTGAGAGAAGGCAGATACGCCCTGTGACTCAGCAAGGTGAGGACGTGCCTAGGTACAGAACTCTAAGGTTTTTTCCATGCCATGTGCTGGGTAGCTTGTTTTTGGAACAAAGGAAGCACTGGCCGCCTGGCAAGAGACTATAAAAGGCAGCTGCATCTCCTCCATCTTGTCTTCAATCCTGCTTCTTACCTCTGGAGGAACTTTGCTACAAACTGAAGCTCTGAACAAAGGACTGAATGACCCATCCAAGCTGTGGATGTACTNTTTCAAACTTGTGCTGTGCTTCTGGGTGACACCCCAGACAATTTGGCGTCAGCACTGCCTAGCCTGCTTGATGGCCATCAGCTATACAATTGACCCATTGAGAGAAGGCAGATACGCCCTGTGACTCAGCAAGGTGAGGACGTGCCTAGGTACAGAACTCTAAGGTTTTTTCCATGCCATGTGNCAACTGATCCATTGAGAGAAGGCAGATACGCCCTGTGACTCAGCAAGGTGAGGACGTGCCTAGGTACAGAACTCTAAGGTTTTTTCCATGCCATGTGCTGGGTAGCTTGTTTTTGGAACAAAGGAAGCACTGGCCGCCTGGCAAGAGACTATAAAAGGCAGCTGCATCTCCTCCATCTTGTCTTCAATCCTGCTTCTTACCTCTGGAGGAACTTTGCTACAAACTGAAGCTCTGAACAAAGGACTGAATGACCCATCCAAGCTGTGGATGTACTCCAGAGATTTGATTTGAACCTGCAGTTTATCCCATCACTGCTATAAGCCTGAACCAAGAACTTTGCCATTACTGTATGTAATTAATCCCATTTAACCAATTTTAGCTCTCATCTGTATTTCTTTCTTTTTATGAATAAACCTTTAGATTTTAGATTCTAATGGATTGGCAACAGCGTGATTTGTGGGTAAGATCTGACTTGTATATTGACCTGGGTCTGGGGCTTGGTCCTCTGGGATCGGAAGAACCTTTTTTCTTTTACTGGGATACTGGTTTTCATAACCGTTAATCCCCATAATGAGTGGTGCTGGCGGTGATACAAGGGAACTGGAGTGTCTAAGGGAATTGCTTGTATGACTTCTGGTTAGCCAGTGGGGTAAAACCGAAGTCCTCTCTGTTTGGCTGGTTTGGTGTGCAGAGGACCCCAGCCTTGGGCTGTGACTGCCCTGCTCTAAGCTATTTGTCCTGAATTGATACTCTCAGTAGTGTCCTGCCAAAGGCCGCATCGTTACACCTGGGTGTAGAGGGTTTGGCCGTGTTCCAGGCAACACCCTGGATGGGGTCAGCTAGGGCTTCCCATGCACAGGGCTGGGGAGGAAGTGTGTGTGTGTGGGGGGGGGGGGGGGGGGGGCAGAAGGAAACGCTATTCNAGAAGGAAACGCTATTCTCCCACAAAGTGCAGGGAACTGACACCAGGAGCCTGCAGCTGGGCATGGCCTTTCCCTGAAGGATCCTGTGCCCTAGCACCATGGGGAGCTGGGTTCTGGGTCCACATGGAGAAGGCTCCGTAGCCCACTAGGAAAAGCCTAGCAGCCCCTGCAAGAGGGAGCAGGAGAGATGAACCCCTCACAGGCTGAGGGCCAGGGAGAGAATAGTGCAGCACTACAGCAGATGCTGGGGACAGGCATGGCAGTATTGCTATAAATGGAGACTCAGGGTCCAGCCTGCCCCTCCCCCAGGAGTCTAGCTAGAGTTGCCATCAGCCCCTTGGGACGGGGGCCAGACCTCGGCCTCTGTCACCTGCCAGAGCCGAAATTCACCTGAGTGTGCGCGACTCCTTCCACAGCCTGAAACGCCCTCTCCGCACAGACCGGCCCAGTCCCCTCTCACCTCCCACACCATAATGTGGCTCCCAGTTTGACCCGGGCAGCAGTTTGCCAGCACTGGGGCCTGGGCTTGTTTCTGCCAGGAGGAGAAATGGCTGATGGAGGCAGCTGTTTATTTACAAGGAAGGTCCAAAATCCCATTTCCTGGGACGAGGAACTCAACAGGAGGGATTTTCTTAGCTCACAATTCCAACCCTCTTTCAGCCAGTGCTCAGCCCCAAAGCTCCGTCTCTCGGCTTTTCACAGGGCCACGCTCCCAGTGGTTGTTCTGCTGTGTCCTTGGCTTGCTGCTCCTTCCGTGTCTGTTTCTGTCTCTCGCTGCTTCCCTCACACCCAGACCTGCTGTTCCAATCTGGTGCCCCCCCCCCCCCCCCCCCCCCCCCCCCCCCCCCCCCCCCCCCCCCCCTCNTGGCTAGCCCTGCCCCAGCCTTGCTTTGGGTGGAGGCTTGTCACAGCGCGGCAGGCCCCTCTACGTGAACTGGGTCAGTCCCAGGAGCGTGGGAGAGCATCTGGCACTAATCAATGACAGGAGGCAGCTGTGACTGGGGAGGAGGTTCCTGAACGGAGTTCCCTGGGGACAGCTGAGGCCTAGGAGCTCAGCAGGGGCTAGCCCGCTGACCCTCCCCAGGCAGAGGCGTGGAAGCCAGGAAGAAGCCTGGGAAGGACTCCAGGTGGGAGGGCTGGGGTGGCGGTTGTGGTGTGACAGCAGGCAGGGACCGAAGGCGAGCCCGGGCGTGGCAGGAGCCACTGGACCTGGGGGATGAGCTGTGTTGTTGGACTTTGGAACATTTATGGACTGTGTGCACTGGGCGTGGGATAAATGGCCTGTGTTTGGGGCTTTCAAGGTGTGACGAAGTGAGAATGTTTTGTTGTGTTCTTTGAATACTGAGGGGGAAGGTTGCAGGGGAGCTTGGCTGGGACTGCCTGCATTGGGGAAGGAAGGATACCTGAGTATGTAACATGAGAACCCAGGAGGGGGGTTGGAGGCCAGGTAACACCTTTGACTGGGAATCTGGACAAAGGACAAAGGCTGGGGGAGGAGCCGGGGGGAAGGGAGACAGGAGACGCCTGGAAGGAGTTTTTCAGTTTTGGAAGCTGACTGGAAATGGAGAGGGGTGGCCCGATGGGGCTTGGGCTTCCCCACGGGCCTGGGGCCTCCCTGGGCCCCCCAGATGGACCTAACTAAAGGGGGTCCTGTTGTCTGTACCGGCAAGACCTGTTTTGGACTGTGTTCCTGTCGTCTCAATAAACCTTCTGTTTTCCTGGCTGGCTGAGAGTCATGGTGAATCGCAGGAAGAGGGGTGCAGGGCCCAGACTCCCCCACACTCCGTGACACAAGGACTATTTACATTATGTGGGATAATAACTGGTCCTGGGTAGGGGTAATATTGCACCCAAGAGAACTTCTGGAGGTGTCTTTCAAGGGCCTGAGAGGGAAAATGAAATGTTAGTTTCCTGTTGTCCCACATGTGCTTGGTCAGTTGGCCGAATGTGGTAGACACCTTTCTGATGCAAGGCTTAAGCTCGTCATCTAGAGATGAGTGATCCAATGCAGTTGACCCTAGATAGCAGAACTTGTGCACAACTTTGAGCTTGGTGTTAGCTGCTGAAACCTCTGGTGCAGCCAATGCGCCTTGTGCCATAATCATTGTCTTCTTCAGACCGATGGCTCGTCCAAGCTAGCGCAAAGCTGCGCCTGGAGCTCCTCTTCACTACGTGCGGTGAGCGCTGCGTCACTGGCACAAAGACGTTCTCCCATCTGCAGGCGTTTAACTTCGCCTTTTGCTCTCAGACGTGCAATGAGGAAGGGTTTTCCAGCTGATCTCGTATGAAGATGGACACGCTTTATACTAGAGGAGAGAGAGTCTGACAAAGCAGCAGAGAGAAGAATATACTGAAGAGTGTTGGTGCCAAAACACAGCCCTGTTTGACACCACTATGGATTTCAAAGCTGCCAGACTGACCACCATCATACTGGAGTGCAGCCCGCATGGAAGGCTTGAAGCAGACTGAGGAGGACTGGGGGGGCCAGTTCTCTTGAGCAGTTGAAAAAGGCTCTTTCTGTTCAGCAGGACAAAGCCCTTTGTGAGCTCCAGGAAGGCCATAGAAACAGGTTTTCCTTCTTCTTGACACTTCTTGCAGTTGCTTAGTGCGAAGATCGTGCTGATGGTAGACCATTTAACTCCTTGGCTGTAACCTGGGGTGACAATCTCTTCAGCTTCCCCTCCCCCACCCACCCCGCCAGCTCGGAGCCAAACCCTGGCAGTGTTGATGCTGAGGGGTGTGAGCCCCACACCAGGCTCCCTGCCATGCCCACACTGGCTCTCGCCAGGCAGCCGTGGAGACTCCTCGGCAGCGCCTAGAGATGTGGCTGGCAGGTAGCCGTGCTGAGACAGAAAGGGACCCCCGGGGAACCTGGCACTCCAGCACCCTGTCTCCTCTGGCCTGAATCTCACCCTCCTCCATGCCCCATCCCTAGACAATGGGGTGGCTCAGATGCTTGGCGAGTTTCATGCAAATGCCAAGCCATGAGCAACAGACATAACTAAGCAGGCCAGAGACATACAGTTTCTCCTGGGGGCAGATTCACATGGGCAGAGAGGGGAGGGCACCGGGGTGTAAGATCCTGAGACGGCGTCTCCTCCAGCCTCGTGTGCACCAGTGAATAAGCAGCCGGGACTGGCATGGCTGGAGAATGGGCAGGGGCCTGAGCCTGCAGGGGTTTTCTGTGCCCCATTGCTCCCTGTGAATGTCCACATGCAGGCGTGGCCACAGCCCGGCTCTCCCTGGTGCTCCCTTCTGGGATGCTGCCTGCAGTCTAGGGCAGGGGGCTGGGGCAGCCAGTAGCTTCTCTCATCCAGAGGTTTTCAGTGAAGAAATGAACCAGCGCAAGCACTCAGGGCTAGCTGGAGTGGGCTGAGCCCAGGAGTGCACTGCACCGCTTGGCATGGGGCTGCTATGGGGTGTGCCCATTAGCTGTATTCCCGCAGCAGCGAGGGCACCAGGCATGGAGCAGGACTAGGGTGACCAGACAGCAAGTGTGAAAAATCGGGACAGGGGGTGGGGGGTAATAGNTATTATCTGTATTCCCGCAGCAGCGAGGGCACCAGGCATGGAGCAGGACCCCACTGGGCCAAGCGCGGTGCAGACACAGAACCAGGACAGGCCCTGCCCCGGGGCGCTTACAGCCTCCATAAGAGACACAGGCCAGAGGGACAGAGCAGGGAGCCAAGGGCACAAGGTGCTCAGCTCCCCTTCCCAACATGCACGTGCCGAACCCTGGGATGAAGGCCCGGACGCCTGGGTTCTGTCCCGGCTCTGGGAGGGGGCGGGGTCTGGTGGGTAGTGGGCGGGGCCCGGACGCCTGGGTTCTGTCCCGGCTCTGGGAGGGGGCGGGGTCTGGTGGGGAGTGGGCGGGGCCCGGACGCCTGGGTTCTGTCCCGGCGCAGGGCGGGGGCGGGGTCTGGTGGGTAGTGGGCGGGGCCCGGACGCCTGGGTTCTGTCCCGCGTGCTCACAGGCTCTGTCAAGGCGGGGGCCCGCCCTCGGTCTCGGCCACGATTGGCTGGGCCCTCAGCCTATCAGCGGGCTCCGGAAGTACTGCCGGTCTCGTGCCCTGTGTGTGTGTCCGGCGCGCGGGATGGCGGCGCCGCCGCTGCGGGTGAGGGGAGGGGGACTCCGGGGGGAGGAGCGGGGGCCACTTGAGGGGGCCGCTCGGGGGGAGAGGAGGGGGGCACTCGGGGAGGGAGGGGGCCG
>QXTE01000151.1:3375191-3387754 GCA_003942145.1 Platysternon megacephalum | reverse complement strand
GGGGGGCGCGCGGGGGAGTGGGGGGCGCGCGGGGGAGGGGAGGGGGGCGCGCGGGGGAGTGGGGGGCGCTCGGGGGGGAGAGGAGGGGGGCGCTCGGGGGGAAGGTAACTGGCAGCTCTCGCTTTGCAGCAGCGTCTGCGGGAGGCCGTGGCGGTGCTAGGCGGGGGCGGCCTTCTCTGCGCCTCGTACCTGGTGGCCGCGGGTGAGGAGCGGTTCTACGCCGAGCGCCTGATGCCGGGGCTGCAGCGGCTGCTGGGGCCCGAGGCCGCCCACGTGCTCGCCATCCGCCTGCTCAGCCTGGGGGTCCTGCCCCGCGTGGCCCAGCGCGACTCGGCCATGCTGGTGCGTCCCCTCCTGCCGGGACACGATCTGCCCCGTCTGCACGGGCTGAGCCCCGGCGCGCGGTGGGTGGGATGTGTGGGGCGTGCGCCTGGCCCCGGAACCCACCCCACGTCGGAGCTGGTGAGATGCCCCAGTGACGTCCCTGGGAGCTGAGCTGCCCCTGCTGTGCCAGCTGCACCCCTGGGGCTGGGGCCAGTCTCTGTGGGGGAGGGGGCTGGCTGTTGTGGGGCTCTGCCCGTGCTGACTGGGGAAGGGCCCTGCCCCTGGCAGCCTGCAGGAAGCTGGGCTAGACCAAGTGAACGAGGGACCTACATTCTCATGCGGGCTGTGGATGGGCGTCCCGCGTCCCCCCCACGCCCAATAACCTATCTGGGCTGCTCTCATGACTGGCCCTCAGCCGGGCCCCAGGCTGGGCCCCGGGCCAGTCACTGTGTGCTGTGCGGGGGGTCACGAGGCCTCACTTGCTCTCCCAGGAGGTGTGCGTCCTGGGACGGAGGTTCCGGAACCCGGTGGGGCTGGCGGCCGGCTTTGACAAGCACGGGGAAGCCGTGGACGGGCTCTCCAAGCTGGGATTTGGCTTCGTGGAAGTGGGGAGTGTCACCCCACAGCCTCAGGAAGGGAACCCCAAACCTCGGGTCTTCCGGCTGCCAGAGGACCAGGCTGTCATTAACAGGTAGGCTGGGGTCAGAGGCTACTGTCACAGGGGGGAAGAAGGGGAATCCCATGTTTGCCTCTAGGTCAGTGGTCCCCAACCTTGCCAGACAACGAGCCACTGCGGACCGTGGCCGGCGGACAAGCATCCGCCGAAATGCCGCCGAGAAGCAGCAACGTCAATAGGCGTCGCCGCCGAAAATGGTGGCATTTTGGCGGCAACGCCGCTGGATGGCGCTGGTTGTCGGCGGCATTTTGGCGGATGCTCGTCCGCCGGCCAGTACGTGGGTGCACATAGATGCCCCGGCAGGCGCCATGGCGCCCGCGGGCACCGCGTTGGGGACCACTGCTCCAGGTGCTGCCCAGGGTGGGGGTGGGGGTGGGGTGCATTTTCTCCTTTCCCCAGCTCCACTGACCTGCAGCAAAAGAGCCAGTAAGGCTAGAGCTGAGGCTGGGAGGGGACTGGTTGGGTAGGGACTGGGCTTCGGGCAAGCCGGTGGGCCGTGGCTGTGGGCAAGGTGGGAGGGGCAGGTGGCTTGTGGGAGCAGTGAGCAGAGGCATCTGTTTCCATCCTGTATCTCTTGCTGGGCTGAGCCCTGGAGGGCTCGGAGCTGCAGCTTCCCCCTCTAGGTAAGTGTCTTGTGGCAATTCCAGCCCCGCTCTGTGCTGCTCGCTGACACCTCTCCTTGTTCCCGTGCAGATACGGCTTTAACAGCCATGGACATGCCGCTGTGGAGCGTAGGCTTCGGGCCCGGCAGGGAGCACAGCTCCAGCTCACGGAAGGTAAAGCTCCTTGCTGTCATGAAGATCCTTAACCAGGTTACAAGGGAGAGTGCTATAGCAGTCAGTTGTTAGCCTGTGGAACTCACTGTCACAAGATAGCGCTGAGGGCGTGATGGGATTCAGAAGAGGATTGACGTTGGGATAACGAGGAAGGCCAAAAGAGTGGTGGCTGCCCCTGCGTCAGGGCATGAGCCAACAGGCCATGGCTCGGGAGAGCTTTGCCATTTCCATCCGGAGAGACTCACGCCTTCAGCACTGGCCACGACTACCTGCTTTTGGAGGGGGATGGGGACGTGTGGGGGTGTGACCTGCTACAGCAATGCCTGCGCTCCCCAGCAGGGGGCGGGCGCTGGGACCCCTGTGCATCAGGGATGGGGTAGTGCTGTGGGCCTGGTGAGTGCAGGGAATTCTCTGCCATTGGTCTGGCACCAGCACGGCCACCCTAGCTAGCCATGGCGTTGGCATCAGTGCAGAGCAGCTGCCAGCGTTTGGACTCCCCGTCTAACCTGGCCCGGCACAGCTGCGTCCCTGGCGCCCGGCCTGGGGTTGGTCCAGCAGCCGCTAGTAGGGCACATACTTCCAGCCGTGGTGCCGTCTCTGGGGTGGCCTGGTTGGGATTGTGGACAGGCGGTAAGGCCGGCCCTCCTGCCTCTCTGAGTGGGACGCGTGTGTTCCAGCTGGGATGCCCCTCGGAATAAACCTGGGTAAGAACAAGGGCTCGGCGGATGCTGCGGCAGATTACGTGGATGGGGTCCGGACACTGGGCCCGCTGGCTGACTACCTGGTGGTGAACGTGTCCAGTCCAAACACGCCGGGGCTGCGGGACCTGCAGGGCAAAGCCGAGCTGCGCCGCTTGCTGGCCAAGGTGGGTAACTGTCCCAGGCCAGCCTCAAAGAGTCCTGTGGCACCTTATAGACCAGGGGTCGGCAACCTTTCAGACTTGGTGTGCCGAGTCTTCATTTATTCACTCTGATTTAAGGTTTTGGGTGCCAGTAATGCATTTTAATGTTTTTAGATGGTCTCTTTCTGTAAGTCTATAATATAGAACTAAACTATTGTTGTATGTAAAGTAAATAAGGTTTTTAAAATGTTTAAGAAGCTTCATTTAAAATTCAATTAAAATGCAGAGCCCCCCAGACCAGTGGCCAGGACCCAGGCAGTGTGAGTGCCACTGAAAATCAGCTCGCGTGCCGCCTTTGGCACACGTGCCATAGGTTGCCTACTCCTGTTATAGACTAACAGGCGTATTGGAGCATAAGCTTTCGTGGGTGAATACCCACTTCGTCAGATGCAACTGTCCCAGGCCAGCCTGTGGCACCTACCCCTGGTGTTTCTTGGTGCAGCGTGGCGGTGCCGGGTGCTCCCCTCGCTGCTCCGGCTGGCGCTGCCTGGCTGCCAGCCCTTTCTCGCAGCGCTTGTCTGAGCCGGAGGTGGCCGTTTTCTGGGACTGGGGTGTGGGGGGGGGCCTGCAGAGCAGCAGATGGGCAGGAAGCTGGGACTCAGTGGGGGGCTGGGTGTCTCGCTTTGGAAGGCATGGGGGGCTGTGCTGTGGCCCCAGGGAGGGGATTCATGCCAGGTGCCGCCCCCCCTGCAAACCAGCCTTGAGCTGGCCACGCTCTGCTCCCTTGTGCTTCCTCATTGCTGAGCCTTAGGCAGCAGCATTGTCTGTGTCTCTGCCCTGCCCCCATTCCGGCTGTGCCTTTGGGATCGTTCGGGGCGGGCACCTGCTCCCCAGAGACCTCTTTGTGCTGCTCTGACGTACCCCCTCCGTTTCCTCCCTGGGTGCTGACCTTGCCACCCCACCCGGCTCGTCAGGCCTTCGTAACACCAGTGCGGGGGGCAGGCTGCAGGGTGACTGCTGGGGCTGTGGGCCGTGTGGGTGTCTCCCTTAGCATGTCGCTCGCTGCAGCAGCTCCTGGCCTTGGTGTCGTCCCTGCAGGTGCTGGAGGAGAGGGATGCCCTGAGGTGTGAGCGCAAACCGGCCGTGCTGGTGAAGATTGCTCCTGACCTGACTGCCCAGGACAAGCAGGACATAGCCAGCGTGGTGACCGAGGTAGGGGGCAGGTAGCTCTGGGGAGGCTCCCGCTGCTCCAGTGCCCGAGGGAGGAGGGCAGACTGGGGAGCTCAGGGGAGAGGGAAGGGAAGGGGGGAAGTGGTAGCCCCGGGGAGGCCTGGAGCGTGGGGGAGGCACTAGGGGAAAGGGGCTGTGACAGGAGAAGTGCACGCTGGACAAGGGGAGGGCGTCCCAGCCAGGAGCTCCAGCTTGGGGCACGGAGCAGGCTGCAGTCACATGGCTTTGGCCAGAGGGCGGGAGATGGATGGGGCCGTCTGTCAATCCTGACCGGCTGCACCCAGGGGCAGGCCCTCCCCAGCCCCCGCCAGGGGCCGCTGGCTCTGACTGCCGGGGGTGGCGGCTGCGCCAGGCTGCTCGGGCCGCCGGTCGCCAGCTGGCTTCTGCTGCTCGCTCCCCCCAGCTCTGGTGCCTGGAGCTCTGCTGCCATCATGTGCCCTCGGTGTCTCAGCTAGGTGTGGATGGGCTGGTCGTCACCAACACCACCACCAGCCGTCCCAGCAGCCTGCAGGGCACCCTGCGCGCGGAGCCCGGCGGCCTCAGCGGGCGGCCCCTGCGAGCGCTCTCCACGCAGACGGTCAGCGAGATGTACGCCCTCACCCAAGGTAACGTGGTGCTGCCGCCCCACCGGGCAGAGCCGTGCCAGGCGCTCCGCCCACCCCAGGCCAGGTGCTCCATCCGCCTCTAATGCCCCTCCTTGCTCCTAGGGAAGGTGCCCATCATCGGCGTGGGCGGGGTGAGCAGCGGGCAGGACGCGCTGGAGAAGATCCGGGCCGGGGCCTCCCTGGTGCAGATGTACACGGCGCTCACCTACCAGGGGCCCCCTGTGGTGGGGGTGGTGAAACGGGAACTGGAGGTGCTGCTGAGGTGAGCGAGGGGCTGGGCTGCTCCCCAACAGTGCTCTGTGTACGAGGGGGTGGGCCTCCGTCACACCCATGGCTCCGTGCCTCAGTGTCCCCAGTGGTGTGGGAGCTGCTGGGTCTGAAAGACTCCAGGGCCTCAGGCCGACAAGCACCAGGCCCGGTGAGGGCTCTCCCTGGCTGCTGCCATGGGCAACGTCCTGCAGGCCCCATGCCTTGGGATGCTGTGAGCTGTGACCCACGGGTCCAGCGGTCTCGCGCTGCAAGCGGAGCTATTCTCTGTGCTGGGGTTCACGCAGGACAGAGACCAGAGCATAGGGAGGACCTGTTCCTGGGCTGGGGGCGGGAGCGCTGGACTGGGCCTTGTGGAAGTGCTCACCACTGTTTGTTCTTGGCTTAGGGAGCAGGGGTTTCAGAGTGTCACAGAAGCTGTTGGAGCAGATCATCGGTGCTGACGGGCGTGTAGTGCTGTGGATGGGGCTCTCTGCGCTGCCCCCGGATGCCCCAGCCTGGAGAAGCTACAGCGCCCTGGGAACAGTGGTTGGTACCTCTTTGGCTCACACCCATCTGGAGTCTTTGGACTGAGTCATCCCCTGTGCAGAATGTGGGCGGGGTCTAGTGACGTACAGAGACCCTGAGCGGGCTAATGGGGTCATGGCGAGCTCGTGGTCTGTGCCAGTGCTGCCCTGGGCATATGGGGAAGGCTCCCAGCTGCCCTGCGTGGAGGGACCTGAGCAAGGCCTGGGCAGGGGAGCTCTTCCCAGATGTCTCCGCTGAGCAGTGTTGGCAGTCGGGGTGGTGCCAAGTCCCTGCCCCCCCAACAGAGAAGCTCTTTGCGATTTGCCTACGAAGGGACTCGCCTCCCCTCCACCCCCATGTGGGTGCACAAGGCCTTGAGCCTGACGCGGCCCTGGCCATGCTGTTCATGCAGCCAGCTGAGTCAGGCAGTGCCCTGAGCCCTGCTCCAGCCCAGCCCTCGCTGGCCTGCAGGGCCCTGCCTGAGCGCTGGCCTGGCATCTGCTCCCAGGCTCCGGCTTTGCCTTTGCCTCCCTGGCCAGAGCTGTCTGTGCTGCTCCCCAGGACTGGCTGGCTGGGGGCTGCAACTGAAGGAGACTGGGGCAGGGCTGGGGGCCATGTCTGGGCCTGGCTTCTCACTGGACTGTCAATAAACTTGCTGCTTGTTCAGTCTTGCATCTCTTTTTTTGGGGGGGGGGCGGGGGGAAGGGGGAGGAATAATAATTAAATGGTTATAGAATTAGAATTACAAATGCAGTACTATTAAAGATACATACGGTATTATACTATCAAGCTTTTGATTAATATACTTACACCTTTTCTTGATAACCTGGTGGTAAGAGACTGGCGTGCTAAGAGAGTTTAGGTTCAGGTAAGAGACTGGCGTGCTAAGAGGTTTCTTAATTCTTGAGTGGGAGGCGCAGAGCTTAGCTTCAATAACTTAGAGTTTTACTGAACTAACTGACTTCAAACTTAACATTAAGAACTTACAGACAAATAGACTGACTTCAAACAAAGAACGAAGTAGCTTGGAGCTTAGAAAATTTAGAAAACAAGCTCAGAAAAAACTTAAAAGCTTAGAAGCCTAGACACTTCCTTGGCATGGTGGGTTACCCCCTTTATAGGGCATGGGTGCTTGAGTTCTTCTCTCTTTAAACCTAGTTTTCTTACCCAGCAAAGTGTTGGGGTAACTTACTCCACAAGCTGGTATGTTTGTACATATTAATGACATTAGATTATTTTTACACTTGTTATTTTTGCCCTCCCAGTTATTTTGGTTCTTTCCTTGCGGTGTACCTGTTTAGTGAGGGTATGAACTTAGGAAAGCCCCCTGTGCCAACCTCCTTCAACACATTCTTTTACCTATCTATGTTAAAGGTAGCAGCCATGTATGGACTTTATGCTTTAACTTATTACTATTTATCTAGGTGAAAGGTCCCAGATGAATGGCTGCTAAGTTCGCCTTAGCTCATCCTGCAGGACGTGGCCTGTAGGGCCCTTGCGTTACAGCCAAACTACTTTAATATAAACCTATAAGCCTATTATAATAAAACAAATACAGTAACTCCTCACTTAACGTTGTAGTTATGTTCCTGAAAAATGCGACTTTAAGCGAAACGATGTTAAGCAAATCCAATTTCCCCATAAGAATTAATGTAAATGAGGGAGTTAGGTTCCAGGGAATTTTTTTTCACCAGACAAAAGTCTCACTCACACACACAGTTTTAAACAAACAATTTGATACTGGTAGACAGTGATGATGATTGTGAAGCATGGTTGAGGTGGAGGAGTCAGAGGATGGGATATTTCACTTACTGCTAAATGATGAACTAGCAATTGGCTGAGCCCTCAAGGGTTAACTCTCTCTCCACACAAGGCAGCAGGAATGGGGGGAGAGATGCGCATTTCTCTTAAGTACACTGCCTTGTTAATTAGATCAGCTTGCTGAGACAGCAGCTGCTGCAAGCTCCCTCCGTCCTGAGCCCTGGTATCCCCTCGCTCTATGGAAGATGGGGTAAGCGGGGTGCAGGAGCTGGGGGGAGGAGGACACCCTGACATTAGCCCCCTTCTTCCTTTCCTCTCCCCCGCACAGCAAGCAGGAGTCTCGGGGAGCAGCTCCAAGGCAGAGGGCAGGAGCAGCATATGGCAGTGGGGGGAGGGATACAGCTGAATTGCAGGCAGCTGCTGCACAGGGAACTTAGGGGAACGGAGAGCTGATGGGGGAGCTGATAGAGGGGCTGTCGGTCCACCCTGGTTTCAAGCCCCCACCAGCTAGCTCCACCGGGTGGCTGCTCTTCCTGCAAGCAGTAGACAGAGCAGGCGGCTGCCAAACGATGTTAGAAGGGAGCATTGCACAACTTTAAATGAGCATGTTCCCTAATTGATCAGCAACAAAACAATGTTAACCGGGAGGACTTTAAGTGAGGAGTTACTGTAATTAAAACCCTAAGAAACCTATAAGAAAAGAGAGAGAAGCAGGCTACACTGCCTGGGGAAGCAGGGAAGAGCTCAGGTTGCTGCTGGCAGATGAGGATCCCAGGTGGCGGCTCCAGCCCTCGGGCTGCTCACCCCAGCTCTGGTCCTGTCTCCTGCAGCTCTCGCCTAGGTGCAGCTGCAGGGACGTGCTGGGTAGGGATTGCTCCTGCGGGCCTGACCCCTGCTGGTGGGAGGGGTGGGCTCTGCTCTGGGTCAGGCATTGGGGGAGGAGGGAGGCTTTGGCTGTCGCAGCAGGAGGGGAGGGGGCTCTGCCCTGAGGCATGTTCAGAGTGTCTTGTAGGGGTGATGTCTCGGGGCCTGTCTAGAATCTGTCAAGTTCTGGTAGCACCCAGGCCTGCCCAGAGTGGGGGCAGGATGGCACCGGCAGTGGCTGGGAGGGTGGGTGGCTTAGCCCGGGTAGGCCCTCCCAGTTGGCACTGGTCAGCCTCCTGGCTCTTCTGCCCCTGGGGGCTCTGCTCTGGTCCTGTCTGGGTGTTTTAATAGTGGGTGCCAGGCTGGCATGAGCTGGTCCCCACCCCCCTTGCTGTTATCTGCCCCTGGGCACAACCCTCCTGGGCAAATGTCTCCATGAGCTAATGGCAGCCTACTGCGTGCTGCTGTCAGCACTGGCCCCAGCCCGCCCAGCTGTGCTGGCACGGGGCATCGCCCCCTCTGCCACGCACTGATGTGGGGTGTGGGCTGCACCGGACAGACAGGTAGCAGCTGCCCACAGCCTCTTTCAGGGACCAGCCCCACTGCTGCTGGGGGGTGACAGACCAACAGGCCAGGTCACAGACCATTGACGGGGGACTGTGTCTATCAGTCCAGGGTCAGCACCCCCATGTCCAGCTGTCTGGTACCCTGTGTCTATCCCTCCCTGGGCTCTGAGCAGGGCAGGCTGCTGGCTCCACACCCCGCCCCCCCTGGGTCTGGCCGTGATGTGACCCCTGCGAGGCAGGGGCTCATTCTGGGCCCTGTTGTGCTGGTGCAGAGGGGTGTCACTGTGCCTCATACTGCCGCCTCTGCCGTTGCTGGGGCTCTGCAGGGAGCCTGGCCTGGTACCGTGGCTTGCTGGGGCCAGGCCTGGTGCCAGCTGCTGTGGGGGAAGCCCTGGTATGGTCCCAGGGGAGCACCTGGCACCTGGAGGGGGTGTGTGAGCCCATCAGCTGCCCATTCCTCAGGCCAGGAGTAGGGTTACGGCCTGGCTCATTCTGACCGATTGAAGGTAACGCTGAATGTTCTCTCTCACCAACACCTCTAATCCTGTCTTAAATTTTCCCGAGCCTGCGGCCCAGATTTCTTGTGGCAGTGAGTTCCACAGGCTAACTGTCACTGGGTAAAAGCATATTTCCTGTCAGTGTTTTGTTGGCTTTTGATTTCATGATCTGTGCCCTGGTTCTTATGTTCTGCAATTTAGCAGCATGGCCTTGCTGGTGAATGTGGGTCCCTCTCTCCTGCTGCACTGCACTAAATGATCCCAATTGTCTCCTTTGGGAGACACCCCATTGAAGGGCACCATAGGGAGCCTGCTCCAGTGATATCAGTAAGGGCATCACTGACCCCCGCTTCTGGCTTGGATGCTGCAGCCTGTGGGGCAACCCCATGGGTACAGGGTACAGAGAGCATGGGGCCAGCAAGCTGAGGAGTTGGATCTACCCCCTCTGAGCTCTGACCAGCCACCCCCCAAGCCTGCGTCCCCCACTGAACAGGCTGGGCCGGTGCCTGCCCTTGCCCCTAAGAATCACAGTCAAGCTGTGGGGCATGGTCTTTGCAGCAGGGCAGGTCTCCAGCCTCAGGTCCGGTGTGGGCAGTTGGGTGAATTCTCTCCATCCTGGGACCAGAGGCTGCCAGGATGTAGCATCTGCTTCAGCTGCAAACAGGCTGTGTGGAAACTGCTAGGTGTGTTCATGGATTCCCAGCCGGAAGGGCCCATTGCACAACACAGGCTGGAGACTGGCCCGAGGATAATCCCTGCAGCGACATCCCAGCGTCGTTTAAAAATGGCCAGTGCTGGAGAATTGGCCCGGGGGTTAATTGCTCTCACGGTTAGGACCGTGCGCCGCGGTTCCAGCTTCAGTAAGGGCCGTGCCGTGCCCGTGGGCCGGGGACGCTAGTGGAACTCTGACAGGGCCGCGTGCAGCAGGCAGTGCCCGAGAGCTGGCCCTGGCCGAGGCGCTGGTCTGTGCTCACCAGCTAGGCAGAGTCCTCCCGTGCCAGTGTCTGGGGAGAATCCAGGATGATGCTGCCAGCAGGGTGGGGGCTCGTCGCTGGGGCACTCCCCTCAGTCAGGGCTGGCTGCAGTGCCCCGGTGTGGTGCTGGGGGTGCTGTGCTGCAGAGGGGATGCTGGGCCCAGGGGGGTCCCAGGGGCCCTGCAGGGGCTCCGCATGTAGGTGACTCAGGGCCTGTGCGCTCAGGATGGGCACAGCTGAGAGGCTGAGTCTGCAGAACCCTCAAACTCTGCCAGATTCTGCCAAGCTGGGGCTCCCCTCCGCTTTGGAGTATGGCCCAATCCTGCATCAGGCCCCGCTTGCTCCCCCGGGCACAGTGCAGGAGGCCAGCCCTGGCAGGTTGTTCCATGGGCAGGGATCTCCGCTACTCACCTGGGCCAGGGGACAGGTTTTGGGAAACACAGTGACGCTCTGAGGCAGTTCTTGTGCCCAGCTGAGCTGCCAGCGATGGCGCCGAGTGCCTGGCTCGGATCAGTGCCATGCCTGCTGACGGAGCAGCGAGACTCTCCAGGCCCCCTGCATGTCCTGCACAAACCTCACCCCTGACTTTTTTGGTAGGCTCCTTTTCTGTCTTGTGAACCCCCTGCCCAATCACCCCCCAGGTCCACTCCCTGACCTTTGGCCCTCCCCTCCTGGCTCCAGCAGAAAAGCTCCTGCAGGCTTCTAAAGACTTGCTCTTTCCCTAGATTTCTCTCTGGCACAGTTCTCTGCTTAAACTTGCTTGGGCAAGCGGCTCGCAGCCTCCAGCCCTCAACCGTCTACAGGTGCTGGGCCGGCAAGTGCCAGGCGGTGGGAGCTAGCGCAGGCCTGCTGCCCTCAAACTCTCGGGGAGAATTGGGGTCCCATCCTCGGCTCCAGGGCTCCTGCTGCCACTGACTTCACAGGTGCTACGTCTATGCTCCTGCTCCGGGGCCCTCCCCTGCTCTCGCACTGTCCTGGCCTCCAAGGCCCCCAGGCCGCTCTGCAGTGAGACCCTCTGCCCCAGCCGGCTCACTCGCTGACCCGGGCTGAGCTGAGGAACCAGGCAGAGGTCAGCCCCATGCTAATGATGCAGCCCAGTCCTTGGAGCAGAAACACAGTGTTCCCTGGGAGCAGGCCAGCCTGCAATGCCCTGGCCTTGCGCTGTGGGTCAGTGGCTCCCAGTGCTGGCATGAAAACCTTACTGCAGGGGCCTGGGCAGGGGGGCTCTCCCCGGCCGTCAGAGCTGGTCACCTGGGTGGTGCGAGGAGGCTCAGTAGGGGGGCTCTTCCCTGGCAGTCCATGGTTGAGGGGACCAGTGGGGGGGCGCTGGCACTGGGGGGGAGCCGGGCGTGAGGGATCCAGTGGGAGGGGGTGCCATTGCATTGGGGGGAGCTGGGCACGAGGGGACCAGTGGGGGGCATTGGTGCTCTGCGGGGAGCTGGGTGTGTGATCACGTTTTGAGCAGTGCACAATTTCTGGGTGGGGTATCTCAAGTGGGAGAGGCTGGGAAGCGTGCCCCCCTTTGGTTCTCCGTGGGTCTGAGGGACAAGCTCCCCCAGGGGGCCTGGAACAATGGGTACAGTGGGGTGCTGAGAGCCATCGAACCAAACTGTAATGGGACCCACGTCACGCCAGGGGGTGCGCAGCCCCCCGCCCCCTTGATTCCCCCCAAGGGGATGGGAAAGGGGTGGAGAAGGACGGCTCCCGATGGGTCCCTGCTGCATGGGACAGACCCTGCCCGCAGCCAGGATCCTGCGGCTGGAGGCTCGTGCCAAGCAGGGCTCAGGGATCCCGGCTGGGTGCCCCCCTGCCAGCCCCAGGGTGACTGCGCCGCAGCACGGCCTGTTCTCTTCGGAGAACCCTATCAGCATGGCTGGCACTGCCAGCCCATCACCCACTCCCCTCCACCCCCCAGCACTGCCCTGCGCCACCTGCCAGCCCGTCCCCCGCTCCCCCCTACCCCCCAGCGCTGCCCTGCGCCGCCTGCCAGCCCCAAACCTCCCCACTTTACACTACCCTGTGCCCCCCACTCATCCCCCAGGCCTTGGCCCATCCCAGTTCAGCCCTCCAGTGCCACAGGATATACACCCCAGGGCACCTCTGGGCCCTCCGCTCCCCTACCCACACCCTGCCCTACATTGTCCTCTGCCCCACCCTGTTCCTGCCCTACACTACCCGGTCCTTTGCCCCCTTCTCCCCACTCTGCCCTACACTGTCCTCTGCTCCCCCCCCCCATCCCCTATGCTTTCCCCTCTCCACCCAAGGGGGCTCGGCGTGGCCCATTCCAGCTGGCCAGAGAAGGGGAGCAGATCAGCCCCCTGGGCCGGGCTCAGGGTTTGTGGCGGGCGTGGGGGCGGGGTTGCTCCATGGCCAGGCCCTGGAGTTCCTGTAACTCTGGGCACAGGGTGTCCCTGCCTGCGGGAGCAAACACCGGGACAGACCGAGGGGGCGGATAAGCCGGGGGACAAGGCCTGGGAAGGGGTCAGGCGGCAACGGAAAAGTCCTTCACTTCCCGCAGGAAAAGCAGGAGAAAGCCAGGCTGCCCCCACCCCGCAGAGCTGCAGGCCCCACGCCCAGGGCGCAGCTGTTGGAGTAATGTCCCCCCCCAGCACCCACCTCCCCCCCCCCACAGCACCCTGGTCTCCGTGCCACCGGCACCCACCTCCCCCCCCCCC
>QXTE01000151.1:3221995-3371930 GCA_003942145.1 Platysternon megacephalum | reverse complement strand
CCTCCTCCCCCCCCAGCGCCATGGGCTCCGTGCCACCAGCACCCGGCTTCCCCCCCCCCCCAGGGCCATGGGCTCCGTGCCACCGGCACCAGCACCGCCTTGCTGTGCTGTCCGGAAGTGCCCGGCTCCCTGTACCGCCCAGGCCAAACGCCAGCTGCTGGGAAAGTCACTGACCGCGGCAAGGTCGGGCTGCACAGAGAGCAGGTGCTGCGGCCAGGCGGGCCGGGATAAAAGCAGCGAGGAGGAGGGAGCCCTCGCAGCCAGCGCCTCGCACCGGAGCAGGAGCCGCAGCCTGAGCAGAGCCCACCAGGATGATGTGGTGAGTGTGGGCCAGGGCCCTGCTGCTCGCAGGGAGGGCACCGAGGGGAATGGCCGCAGCCCCAGTGCCATGCCAGGGGAGCTGGCTGCTCCTACATGACACTGCTGGGAGGAAGCTCACCACTGCTCCAGGCTGGCCCGGTGGTGCCCAGAGCCCTCAGTGCTGTGAGTGTGGGGCTGAGGGCCCAGCTCCTTAGGCAGAGATTTCAGTGTCCTGCGTCCTACCAGAGGGGCAAGGGGTCGGCTCGCTGCTCATGGCGGCTCCTTTCCCTGCAGGACGCCCATGCTGCTGGTCGCCAGCCTGCTCTGGGGAGCCCTCGCCACCCCCCACACCAGCCTCAACGAAGTCAAGCTCGGCAACGGTAGGGGGCAGGGGGCAGGATGCCCTCGGGCAGGGAGGGGGCGCCCGGCAGGGGGCTGGGGACAGGGTGCCCTCGGGCAGGGAGGGGGCTCCCGGCAGGGGGCTGGGGGCAGGGTGCCCTCGGGCAGGGAGCAAGGGTGGGACTGTCTCTCACCAGCAGGGGGTGCTTCGCTAAGGGTTCTCTTTGTGCCCCAGGCCAGAGCTGCCCGGTGCCCAGGTGGATCGAGCACGGCCAGGTGGAGCACGTGGCCCGTTACCAGTGCGACCCCTACTACCAACTGCGCAGCCACAGTGACGGTGAGATATGCCCACAACAGGCAGAAGTGCCCTCCCGGGGGCTCGCCCCCCCCCCCCCAGGAGATACACACAGGGCCCTCCCCTGCCCCCGAGGGGATACACATGGGGCCCTGCCCATCCCATCCCAGGGGATACGCACGGGGCCCTGCCCATCCCGGAGGAATACACCTTGGGACCTGTCCCCCCGCCCCCATGGGGATACACATGCCCCCCCAAGGGGATACGCACGGGGCCCTGCCCATCCCATCCCAGGGGATACGCACGGGGCCCTGCCCATCCCATCCCAGGGGATACGCACGGGGCCCTGCCTCCACCCTGTGTGCCCTGCCCGGGGGCGGCTGGCACTGACTCCGGTTTTCCGGCCCCCAGGCCTGTACCGATGTAGCCAGCAGCACGTGTGGGTGAATGAAGCAGCTGGAGAGGCGCTGCCCATCTGTGAGCCAGGTGAGCGGGAGGTGGGGGCGGGGCAGAGCATGGGGGGCTCTCTGCAAGGCGGGGGCAGGAGGCACCTGCTCTCCCAATGGCGCTGGGGCTTCCGCAGAGCGAGGCAGAGGCCACGGCCCCTCTGGCAGCCACGTCGCTGGGTGCTGTTCCCTCTGCCAGTGACACACCCAGCCCTGGATGGTGGCGCCAGGCCCGGGTCGGGTCATGGAAATGGGTGGGGCTGGGCAGGAGATGGCTTGTCGGTGTGGGTGGAGGGGAGCAGCGCTCCCCTCTCCCGGGGGGGCTGTGCTCTGCAGGGCAAAGGGGCAGCTCACACTGGGTCTCTGCCCTCTGCAGTGTGTGGGAAGCCCAAGAACCCGGCCAGACAGGTGCAGCGCATCATTGGGGGCATGATGGCAGCCAAGAACAGCTTCCCCTGGCAGGGCCGGCTGCTGAGCCACCACAACCACACGGCGGGGGCCACGCTCATCAGCGACCAGTGGCTGCTGACGACCGGCAGGAACCTCTACCTGGGCCACAGCGAGAACAGCACGCTGGAAGAAATCGCCCCCACCCTGCAGCTCTTTCTGGGCCGGGAGACGCCCGCCGGGACTGTCGAGCGCATTGTCCTGCACCCTGCGTTCCCGGGAGCTGTGGACCTGGCCCTGCTCAAGCTCAAGCACAAGGTGCCCATTGGGGAGGCCGTGATGCCCATCTGCCTGGCCCAGCAGGACTATGCAAAGGTGGGGCGGGTGGGCTTTGTCTCTGGCTGGGGCTGGAACACCCTCCTGGAGCACCCAAAGCACCTCAAGTACGTCCTGCTGCCCGTGGCCGACAGCGGCAGCTGCCAGGCGTACTACCAGACGCACTACCAGGGGCACCCCTTTCAGCCACTGCTGAACAACCACACCTTCTGCGTTGGCATGAGCGAGCTGCGCGAGTCCACCTGCCTCGGGGACGCCGGCAGCGCCTTTGCCATCCACGACCCCGAGGACGACACCTGGTACGCGGCCGGGATCCTCAGCTTTGACCGCAGCTGCCTGGCTACTAAGTACGGCGTCTATGTGCAGGTGCTCAGTGTCTTGGACTGGATCAAGGAGACCATGGCTGCACACTGAACCCAGGCTGGGCCCCAGCCCCCTGGACACAGCCCTGAGCAATAAAACCCTCTCCTCACACCGGCCCATGTCTCCTCTGTTCAGCAGTTGCCGAGGGGGCTCTCTGGGCACTGGGCATTCAGCACCAGCCCCCTCCCAGCCTGCAGCAGGACACGGGGCTGGAAGCACCTGCCCTTCCCCCTGCCTCCCAGGGCTGAGTGCCAGGCTGCAAGCCCCTGGCGCCTGGGAGTGCCGCCAGGGGGAGAGTCAGGCTGTGCCGTTCTGGGGAGTCCCTCTGTCCCTACCCCCAGCACGCCAAGGCCTGGCCCCCCGACACTGACCCAGACTCCTTCCTAAGCCTTACGGTGAAACGCGTAGCAGGGGGGTCAGTTCCCCCTACCGGCGCCTGCTGTTTCAGCAGGGCAAGAGCCCGCTGCATGGGCGCCTCACACACAGCAGGGCGTTGGAGGGGCCGGAAGGGGGCAATGGGGCCTCCTCCTGGGGCTGCCCTGGGATCCCCCCCACTTAGCTCTGGGAGCCAGTGCTGAGGGTGCAGCTCACTGCCTGGCCTGAGGTCAGCAGGGTTCATGCTGGAGCCCTGGGGCTGGGCTGACTGACACGGAGTGAAAACTGGCTCTGAGACTGGACACAGGCTGCGACCTGTGCTGGGGAGGGGGAAGCTGCTGTGGGGCCAGGCCGAGCACTAACTGTCTCCAGGTTTTTCTATAGGGCCCATTGCATCAGAGCAAAAGGCTGAAGGGGGGGTGGGGTGGGATAACCCTGCGGGAGACACGGGGGCTATTGCTGCTGGGTTGGGACTGCACCAGGCTGCAGGCTCAGCTGAAGGAGCCTTTACAGCAGGTCCTATTGCTCCAGGAGGCAGAGCGGGGGGAGGCTGGGCAGCAGCTCGGGCCGAGGGCCTGGCAGGTGCAGACACTGGCAGGGACCATACAGGAGCCGAGCTGTAGAGCGGGAGAGAGGAACTGGGCGCTGGAGGATAACGTCCAGGCCAGATCCTCTCGGCTGGGTGCGGTGCCATCGTCACTCTGGGCAGGCTGGAGCGGGGTTGAGCCTGGACCCGCTGGGCTGCCGCCAGGGCCGGCCCTGCCTGACCTGCTGCAGGACACCAGAGTGTTGTTGCTACAGGGCAGCGTTGTCTGGTGCTTTGTCTGCCCTACTTTGAAGTGTCCCTTGCGCTGAGACTCCTTCCCCCTCCCCTTGGGAGACTCTCTCCTGGGACGGCTCAGTGCCAGGGAGTTCTTTACATGAATTTGCTCTTCCCATTACATCTTGTTACACCTCCTGTCCCAGCCTCAGTAACTCCTCTCTCCCCACGCTGTGTAGAACCCTCCTTCTCCTGGGAGACAGTTGCTTTCTCCCATTTCCTGGGGAGTCCTTTAGTCAAGCCACATGGATTTAGCATCGTTAGTCTTTCCCGCCAATCAACCCCTCCAGCCCCCTGCTCAGCGGTTGGTGGCGCTACGCTGCGGCCTAGGAACTCCCGCCTGTGAGGAGAATGCAAAGCCTGGGATTGTCTGGCTTAGAAAGGAGACGAACGAGAGGGACTCTAAAGCACTGACTGGGCTGGAGAAGGGAGACCGAGAGCTCTGGGGTTTACTCCAATCTGTGTTAGAAATAGGAAGAGACTTAATGGGAGGCAAGTTATCCCACATCTCCTATTGTGGGGCCGGGGTGACGGAGCAGGCCACCAGGCCCTGTCCCCTCTGTGGTCCCCCTGCCCTCCCTTTCCCCCTCGGCCCTGCCCCGTGGCCAGGCCAGAGCCGAGCCAGGGAGCCCAGGCCCCTCCACCTGCTCGAGGGCAGTCCCTGGCCCCTGTACCCCCAGGGCAGACGGAGGGTCCATGGGTCCCCACAGCTGCCTGGGTCACCTGCATGCTCTTCAGCCCCCAAGGCACCGCCCCCTGGCCAGGCCACAGCCAGGGGTAAGAGCTGTGGGGAGCCGCAGACCCTCTGCCTGCCCTGGGCGGGGGCCCGGTGGGCAGGGACATGGGCTGGGGGCTGCTCTCGGCCCCCCCACCCTGGGCAGGTGGAGGGTCCGTGGCTCCCCACAGCTGCCCAGGCCCTGCTCCAGCTTCCGGCCTGGCTGGGGAATGTGGCCTTGGGGGGAGAGGAGGGGCAGGGGACTGGGCCCGTGGTGACAAGTGGGAGGGCCATGGCCCCTTGGCGCCCCCTGTTCCAGCGCCCCTGGGACCTTACACCTTCCTCTGGAGCGTCTGGGGCGGGCCACTGTCAGAGCCAGGAGAGCAAGTAGGTGGGGCGCCTTGGGTCGGACTCAGCCTGGCCATTGCTGTGTTCCCCAGGCGGAAGCTCTGCGGTGGGGCAGAGTGACGGACAGACCCGGAGGGAGCAGCTCTGGGATCAAGAGTCCCTGGCTCCGGTGAAGCTCCTTGTTCAGTGCTGGGAGAAAGTGGCTCCTTCTGTGGTTCTGTACCACAGACACTTCCCTCCTTCTGTGGAGGGAGAGTCCCCTGGGACTGAAGGGCTAGGGGCTGAACGCAGGACCTGGGTCAGGGGCTCCCCTCTCCCCTGTCTGCCTGGGGTCTCAGCATCAGCCAGCTCTGCTGCCCCAGCACTGGGCCCCATCCCAAAAGCTGCACCCTGAGCATACAGGGAGGTGTCAGCATGCAGGGGTCAGTATCCTGGGGGGGTGTCACAGTGTAACCCACACACCTCCAGGGTGTGGTGTTCTGTCCCATCTAGTGGCACCAAGACCACTTAGAGAGAGTTGTTGAGTTTGCTCTACAGCCTTAGCTAACAGACAGGTGGCTTTTAGCTCACGCTGTAGAGGCTCCTGCACTAAGCTCCAGAGGTCCCTGGTTTGATCGGGGTCTGTCGGCATTACAACAGCATGGGTGGGCGGTTGGGGAGTCACAGCACACAGGAGGGCAATGTCTTGGGGGAGTCACAGCATGCAGGAAGCAGTATTCTGGGGGGACCTGGAGGGGTCACAGCATGTGGGGGGCCCTCTAACACAGGGGTGGGCAAACTACGGCCTGCGAGCTCCCGCTGGGGAGCAGGGTCTGGGGATGCACCATGGGTCTGGGGAGCAGGGTCAGGGCGCTGGGTCGGGGATGCACCATGTGGCTTGGCCCCACTCCGGTGCTCCGGCCGGGGTGCTGGGTCAGGGGCTGCACCACGCAGCTCCCGGAAGATGCCGCATGGCCCCGCGCCGGCTCCTACACGCTCCAATGGCCCCCTCCAGTGCTCCAATGGGAGCTGCAGAGGCGGTGCCTGCGGATGAGGCAGTGTGCAGAGCCACCTGGCCGCGCCTCTGTATAGGAGCTGGAGAAGGGACATGCCGCTGCTTCCAGGAGCCGCTTGAGGTAAGCGCCGCTCGGAGCCTACACCCCTGAGCCTCTCCCCATGCCCCAACCCCTGCCCCAGCCCTGATCCCCCTCCTGCTCTCCAAACCCCTCAATCCCAGCTCGGCGCACCCTCCTGCACCCCAAACCCCTCATCCCCAGCCCCACCCCAGAGCCCGCATCCCCAGCTGGAACCAGCACCCCTACCCCAGCCCTGATCCCCCTCCCACCCTCCAAACCCCTCAGTCCCAGCCCACAGCACACTCCCACACCCCAAACTCATCCCCAGCCCCACCCCAGAGCCCTCACCCCCTCCTGCACCCCAACTTCAATTTTGTGAGCATCCATGGCCTGCCATACAATTTCTATTCCCCGATGTGGCCCTTGGGCCAAAAAAATTTGCCCACCCCTGCTCTAACACTTTATTATGGAGGAATTTTGGATACATGTCCTTGCACTCAGTATTTTCAAAATTGCAGCAAATTTGTAGTTCAGCTTTCACTGTGCCCGCTTCCAATTGATTTAACTCATCTCACTGTATGTAATTCATTAATGAAAATACTTTCAGTATATGCACTGGTACATAAATTGGAAAATAGGTAAGAACATATTTTTTTCCAAATTCTTTAAGTTTCTGCTTCCACTTGGATTTGTCATCTTGAAAATGTTGCAGTATTTCTCTTTAACACTCGTGCAGTCTTGAAATAATATAATATAATATGTGGAGATATACCTATCTCATAGAACTGGAAGGGACCTTGAAAGGTCATCGAGTCCAGCCCCCTGCCTTCACTAGCAGGACCAAGTATTGATTTTTGCCCTAGATCCCTAAGTGGCCCCCTCAAGGATTGAACTCACAACCCTGGGTTTAGCAGGCCAATGCGAGACTAAATGACTTCTTTGATTGTTCAAAATTCTTCATATAATTTGCTCATGTCAATAAAGATATAAATGTTGCTTGCTTCAACAGCTTCTGCAAATTCTTCCGAAGAACACTCTTTTGCTAATGAGAAGTTTCTTGTGCACATTATTTTCCTTGAGGTCGTATCTGTTTCATAAATACCTTTGAGCTTGCTGATAAAAAAGCAGAAAATCTGTTTCATACTTTTTTCATTAATTTTCACTGATATTCTTCAGTTTGGAGTTCACAGCGTAACCATAAAATTGGTAATTTACTCTACATTCTAGTTTCTTGTCTAGGTTGGACATTAATTCAACCAATGAAGTTACTGTGAATGAGTTTGGCTCCAGAGCTTCAATACTGTCTGTGACTATTTGTAGAACATGTCTCAAGAAGAAACAATTCAGTCATTTCATTCTTGTTTCCAAAAACTCTCTGATTACGTTAGGGCATTTATCTTCCCGCAGAGATTGAAAGTGACGTGTAACACATTGCCAGTGGGTCAATACCAGGCCAGAGTGCCAGCCAACGAGTGACCACCGGACAGAATTTTACTGGTTTCTACCCCAGCAAATTTGCAAAACACTTTAGACTGTTGAACTCTCAGTGAGCGAATGCTACAATGGCTGTAAACTTTTAAAACTAGGTTATCTACAGTAATGTTTAGTTTGGTCACTGCAAATCTTGTGCTGTTGTGTATGACACGGAGCGAAACAACGGACAGCAGGATCACTGTTTCTCTCGGTTGGTTTTGGGAAAACACCGATAAATGTAGAATAATTAACACTCTCATTGTCTCCATGTCCACTGACATGTGCAATCATGTTAGTCCCAATTTGTGCGGGTCAGTACCCTGGGGGGGGGCACAGCACGGGGGGGGTCAGTGCCCTGGGGGTGGGGGGGGGGCACAGCACGGGGGGGTGTCAGTGCCCTGGGGGTGCGGGGCACAGCACGGGGGGGTATCCGGGTTGGGGGGCACAGCACGGGGGGGTGTCAGTGCCCTGGGGGTGGGGGGCACAGCACGGGGGGGTATCCGGGGTGGGGGGCACATCACGGGGGGGTGTCAGTGCCCTGGGGGTGGGGGGCACAGCACGGGGGGGTCAGTGCCCTGGGGGGGGGGGCACAGCACGGGGGGATGTTACATCACATGACATTTCCTGTTCCGGGTTAGCCTGTATCACGTGTTAAAGGCAACTTCCTCCCTCTCCCCCGCGCGGGGCGGACCGGAAGAGTTCGGGCCTCTCTAGCCCCCGGCCTCGCTCTATGATGGGAACGAGACTCCCGGCTTGTCTCTCTATGGTGCGGGGCGGGGTAGAGCGGCTGCTGTCGCGGCGCATTGTGGGACGGGAATGGCGGCGCTCAGTGAGCGCTGAGGCGGCTGCAGAACGGGCGCCGAGGAGACGCGCGCGGCGGGGCTGGGGGGGCCGAGAGGTGAGAGGCCCGAGGGGGACCGGCCGCGGGAGGGGAGGCCGCGAGGGGGGCGGGACCAGGCCAGGGGGGGGCCCGTGAGTCCGCCCGTCATCCCCGCCTCGGGCGAGGGGCTTGGCGGGGTGTCAGCCGCTCGCCCCCGTGCAGCCCTGGCCGGTTAGCCGCGGGGCGCCCCGTCCTGGAGTCCCTCCGCGTCCCCGCGAGTCCCCCCAGCCCCGCCCCCCAGGAGCCGGGAGCCCTCAGCCCCGCCCCCCGGGAGCCCCCAGCCTCGTCCCCCGGGAGCCCCCCCAGGAGCAATGAGTCCCCAGCCCCGCCTCCCAGGAGTCCCCCGTGAGCCCCCCCCAGCCCTGCGAGCCGGGAGCCCCCCAGCCCCGCCCTCTAGGAGCCGAGCCCCCCAGGAGCAGTGAGCCCCCCGGGAGCCGAACCCCGCGAGCCGGGAGCCCCCCCAGCCCTGCCCCCTGGGAGCCGAGCCCCTTGCCAGTCCCTCTGTAAATCAGCCAGCACTTGAGAGGACTTACAATAAAACAAAAATGGGTTTATTCAAGGACGTGTAGAGATTCTGCTAAGAACAAGAGAGCGATGGAAACGGCCGTACAAAACAAAGCCACAGCCTGCAAGCTAGAGCCAGCACTTACTGATACTGTACTTACCTTTCTTCTCTAATAAAGTGGGTTCCCCCCCAGAGATTGGTTTGTTGCAGAGCTGGCTGGCCTCATGAGACCAGGGATGCAATCTTCCAATGAAACACTCCCAGTCGAGAAGAATACCTCCAGACTGGGGTTTCTCTATTCATAGACAGGGTGATCCTTTGTTATAATGTTGCTTTTCACCTTCAAGTGGTTTTGATGGTTTTCCATTGACTGATGTGGGATGGGGCAAGTGAGGACAGCTGTACCTTGCACTACATCAATGGGCCATCACTGAGACATACGATTTCCTGGTGACTGTCTTTTACTCCAAGACCATAGGGTGACGTTTTCAATATAGCGACATTATTCCTTAACTATTACACATAGATGCATGTCTTAGGCCAGGGGTAGGCAACCTATGGCACTCGTGCCGGATTTCAGTGGCACTCACACTGCCTGGGTCCTGGCCACTGGTCTGGGGGGGCTCTGCATTTTAATTTAATTTTAAATGAAGCTTCTTAAACATTTTAAAACCCTTATTTACTTTACATACAACAGCTAGCATAAGTAGTTACGTTGTACGAAACCATTCTAAGTGAAGTGGCCTGTTAACACCTTTGCAGTAACGCAGGAGCCCCCTCTTCTTGCCTTCAAACAACCCCCAATCTCATGAAGCTCATCATCAGTAGGCTCCCCGCAGACACACCAATTAAGGCCTTGTCTACAGTTTACAGCGCTGCAACTTTCTTGCTCAGGGGTGTGAAAAAACACACCCCATGAGTGCTGCAAGTTTCAGCACTGTAAAGTGGCAGTGTAGACCGTGCACCAGCGCTGGGAGCTGCTCCCCTCGTGGAGGTGCTGTGACTACGCAGCCGCTAGTGAAGACACCCTCAGAGTGGCATCAGACCAGGGCCGGCGCTCCCATTAGGCGACCTAGGCGGTCGCCTAGGGCGCTGCTCTTTTGNTACCCTCAGAGTGGCATCAGACCCTGCCACAACAACACATGCAAAACCTGCAGACATCAGCACCACTCACAACACACCTTCCAAGAGCCATGGTCCTACACATGCTTATCACAACATGTGGGGTACCTCATCCAGTGCACCAAATGCCCAAAGAAAAACTATGTGGGTGGAGCAAGGCAATCACCATGCTCTCGAATGAACTCACAGAAATGATAACAGACAAAACCAGCAATACCAGTCATGGGAGAACACTTTTCACAAAACAATCACTCCATATCTTACCTCTCAGTCCTCATCCTCAAAGGAAACCTGCACAATGCCTTCAAAAGACGAGCCTGGGGCTTAAATTCATAACTGCATGACATCAAAAATCAGGGTCTTAATATTAAGATCCTGGATTTATGGGGTATTACAAGTCTGTAACCCGCTAACACCCCCGCCCCCCTTTTTTTTTGTCCTATTACTGCAAAGGTGTTAATGGGCCACTTCACCTTGAATGGTGTTTAACATAAGTAGTTAACACATGGTAAAAGAATTTGTGACACTCTGAGCACCTTTCCCAGGCATGAAGAAGAGCTCTGTGGCTAGAAAGCTTCTCTCTCACCTGCAGAAGTTGGTCCAATAAGATATTGCCTCACCCACTTGTCTCTGTATTAGGTATAGTGAGTTTGTTAGGTCTGAAACAGGAGTTGCTTGTAAAGATCAGTGAAGCTTTTGCCTGTTTGCATCAATGGGCTGCTGTATCACAGGGGCCTGAGGTCCCACAGGGTGTAGCTTGTACCCAGGAGAGCCCAGCCTGGGAGTGAGGTGGGGGCCTGGGCTGAGCTTGTGGGCTCAAGACACTGAGCCAATAGCTTGGGCTGGGCAGAGCAGCAAGGCTAGGGTGGTGGGCAGTGAGTGGGGCCAGCTGGGTCCCAGGAACCTCTTGTTCACTGGGGCCAGGCTGCTGTGTGGGGAGATTTGTGCTGCATCTGGGGCAGGGGCAGGCAGAGGTTTTGAACAGAGCATGCCAAACGAGCACTGTTCTTTATCCCTCACAGTACAAGAGCGAGGCATTGCACGTTTAAAACTGATAAAAAGGGAAATATGCTTTAGCCTATGTATAATTAGCTTCTGGAACTCATGGCCACAAGATATCACCAAGGCCAGTATTTTGGTAGCGTTCAGTAAAGGACTGGGCATCTGTATCATGAATGAGAATATCCAGTTTTGCATTAGGATAAAAAGAGGGGTACAACTCCTTCTCTTCTAGGGCATAAAGCACCTGTCTAATTTATGGGGTTTTTCTGATGGGCAAGTTATTCCATAACTACACACTCAATGTTTCGTGCACGTTTTCTCTTAAGCTGCTGGTGGCACAGGCCATGTCTGAGACAGGATTGTGGACTAGATGGGCCCCGGGTCCAATCTAGTCTGGCCAGCCTTGTGTTCCTAAAGGATTGCTTTGTACAGACAATGTTTTAGGATGCCAGAAGGAGGTCGGTTTATCCAGACGTTGAGCTTAGAAAGGATGTGGAGCAGGGTGGGGAAGGCTGATGTTTTTTTCTAAGAATGTGGGAGGGACCTTTTTTCTAGGAGTCAAAAGGGCTTTTACCCATGAGGTGGTCTATTGCTGAGATGAACTCTCTGGGGGTTTGGCTTTTGAAAGGAGACCTGGCTCCTAGGTGTCAGCCTGACAGTGTAAACGTTCCCAGTGTAGTGTCTTGGGGCTTTGAACTTCTTCAGCACTGATCCAGAAATGATTGATTCTTCTTCCCCTCAAGGGAAGTTGGATCTCCGAGCTCCTCCCTCATGTCTCCTGGGGAAGTGAGAGGCTTGCTCTTTTGGGGGAAGAGCAGTACAGGGGACCCCATGTATGCCCCCTTCCTCTTCTCTTGTTGGTTAATCAGAAGCCCAACCCCATGAGTCTCAACAACCTTGTCTCCTCAGACCAGTGCCTGATTGTGTTCCTTTCAGAGAGCCCTAGGGAAGAGACTGCTTGGGCCACAAGATCCTAGCGATGGAGGATGTCCCTGAGGACACTTCGATGCACCGGCTGGAAGGAGCTGATCTGGAGACACAGGTTGGAGGCTTGATCATCAAGAAGAAAAGTGCCTGCAGCGAGCAGCATGTCTTCAAAGCTCCAGCCCCCCGCACCTCACTGCTGGGGTTGGACTTGCTGGCTGCACAGAAACGCAGGGAGCGAGAGGAGAAGGAAGACGCAGAGGACAAGAAGAAGTCCAAAGTCTCCTCCTACAAAGACTGGGAGGAGGCCAAAGATGACTTGGGAGGCTCTGAGGAGGAGGGGAGCGACAGGGCCAGCAGGAGCAGCCGGCAGGACAGGTGAAGGCCCTGGCACGAGGTGTGAGGGGAGTTTAGGGCCTCGCCCATCCCTTGGGTGGCTGCCGTGTCCTTGTCAGGAAGGGGCTTGGAGTGAGTGCCTGAAGGCAACTGGACTGATTCATGGAGCTAGTTGTTGTGCTGGATCCAGGACACATAGGACGGAAACTGTGGGCCCCAAGCGCCTGGGGAGAGGAGAGACTGAGGATTTCTCTGAGCTGGGAGCTGTTGGAGGGCTGAACTCTGCTAGACAGAGTGAGGGCTCATGCATGGGGATGAGGTCTGGAGGCTTCCCCGAGTGAAGGGCCTTGGGTGGAGACAAGTCTGGTTGCCACATACATATCTCGGGGAAGGAGCCAGGTGTTCCTTGGGCAAGACCTTGTCCCAGCCCCCTTGCTTTTGGGGGTGGGAGTGTTTCCTCCTGGTTCTTGGTAGCATTTTGTCTCAGCTACTGAGGCTTGTGCTGGCCCCCTAGGGTCTGCTGAGGCCAGCTGGAGGGAGGCAGTGGGCTCCCTTACAGTTACCCTATGGGTGGAGGGTAGGAACAGGCCTGCCAACCTGGGAGCAAGGGGAACTTGCAGGCAGGCTGCCATGCTCAGCTTCTTGGCACAGGTTCCAGTTGCACACTCCTTGCCAGGCTAGTAGTGAATGAGGCCAGGCTCACGCGTGACGTGTCAGGGAGTAGTGGGGGCTGCAGGCAGAGTCACAGCATGTTCTTGACCCTGCCGAACTGCCCTTTGCCTCTCAGGCATTACCGCTCTGCCCACGTGGAGACGCCGTCCCACACTGGGGGGGTCAGCGAGGAGTTCTGGGAGCGCAGCCGGCAGCGGGAGCGGGAACGGCGAGAGCACGGCGTCTACGCCTCCTCGAAGGAGGAGAAGGAGCACAAGCGGGGGCGCAATAGAGAGCGGGACCACGACCGCAAACGGGACCGAGGTAACTGTCCTGGAGACCTTCATGATTGCTAACACAGGCTCTGGGACCCTGGCTTTGGCTGCTCCGAATCCCAGGGCATGGTCCTGAATCTGGGGTGTGGTGGGCTCTGGAGGCTGTTTCCACCTTGGATGTTTGACCTGGTACTCTGTTTGCAGAGGAGCGGGACAGGAGCCGTCATAGCAGCAGCCGGTCAGAGAAGGATGGCTCATCAGAGAGGGGCAGCAGCAGGAGGGGCGAACCAGAGAGCCCCAGACACCGACCTAAGGGTAGGAGCAGCTGCCCTTCCTACAGTGCTCTCCCACAGGAGCTGGCGGGAGGCTGCACTCCTCTTGAGGGACTCTGGATCCTTCACAAGGGGAGAGCTGAGGGAAAGTCCCCGGCTGAAGAGACCCATGACTAGTGAACTCATATCTACAGCCTTCCCTGGGAGTGAGACTGGGGCGTTAGGGGGCCCTGGGGTGATCTTTGAGCCTGCGCCTGTCCCCCGGGAGCAGGTCTGTGTCGCTGGTATGGGGAGCTATGGCAGCTATTCCCCTGGGGGCATGTCTCCTTAGACTATCTGGGTCGGCCCATAGAAAGCCCAGTGTGAGTCTGTAACCATGTAAGTGGGCCCCCTTGCTCTGCTCCCTGTTGGAAGGTCCCAGGCCTTGGCTGCAGCTGGGCAGGGGCCTAGCTTGGCTCGGCATGAGGCATCAAACCCAGTTTCCTTTCCCCAGACGCAGCCACGCCGTCTCGCTCGAGCTGGGAGGAAGAGGACAGCGGCTATGGCAGCTCACGGCGCTCGCAGTGGGAGTCGCCCTCCCCGACGCCTTCCTATAGGGACTCCGAGCGCGACCGCAGCCATCGAGCATCCGCCGCTCGTGATGCAGACAGGAGGGACCGGGACAGGTAGTGGGGCGGGGGGCGGGGTCTAGCGGGCTGCGGAGAGCGGGGTCTAGCGGGCTGCTGAGGGGTAGCTGGAGGGGGCTGCGCTCCCTGGTGATGCTGCAAGGGTGGCGGTCTAAGTTCCCTCTAAGCTCTGCGGCTGCGTGGCCGCGCAGCTGCCTATTAAGCCCTGCGCAGGGGCTCAGGGCTGCGGCAGGGAGAGAGACCTCTCCCGCCAGCACCGACCTGCCGCGGTGGGGAGAGGCGCCTCTCCCCCAGCCGGACCCGGCACCGACCTGCCGCGGCGGGGAGAGGCGCCTCTCCCCCCTGGACCAGGCACCGACCTGCCGCGACGAGGAGAGGCGCCTCTCCCCCCTGGACCAGGCACCGACCTGCCGCGACGAGGAGGCGCCTCTCCCCCCAGCACCGACCTGCCGCGACGAGGAGGCGCCTCTCCCCCCTGGACCAGGCACCGACCTGCCGCAGCGGGGAGAGGCGCCTCTCCCCCCTGGACCAGGCACCGACCTGCCGCGGTGGGGAGAGGCGCCTCTCCCCCCTGGATCCGGCACTGACCTGCCGCGACGAGGAGAGGCGCCTCTCCCCACCGGATCCGACACCGACCTGCCGCGGCGGGGAGAATCGTCTCTCCCCACCGGACCCGGCACCGACCTGCCGCGGCGGGGAGAGTCGTCTCTCCCCANGGCGGGGTCTAGCGGGCTGCGGAGGGGTAGCTGGTGGGGGCTGCGCTCCCTGGTGATGCTGCAAGGGTGGCGTTCTAAGTTCCCTCTAAGCTCTGCGGCTGCGTGGCCGCGCAGCTGCCTATTAAGCCCTGCGCA
Source organism: Platysternon megacephalum (assembly GCA_003942145.1). NCBI lineage: Eukaryota > Metazoa > Chordata > Testudines > Platysternidae > Platysternon > Platysternon megacephalum. Next base: position 3,357,234 of record QXTE01000151.1, on the reverse strand, counting down.
GGGGCGCAGGGCTGCGGCAGGGAGAGAGACCTCTCCCCCCAGCACCGACCTGCCGCGACGAGGCGCCTCTCCCCCCTGGACCAGGCACTGACCTGCCGCGACGAGGCGCCTCTCCCCCCTGGACCAGGCACCGACCTGCCGCGGCGGGGAGAGTCGTCTCTCCCCACCGGACCCGGCACCGACCTGCCGCGGCGGGGAGAGGCGCCTCTCCCCCAGCCGGACCCGGCACCGACCTGCCGCGGCAGGGAGAGGCGCCTCTCCCCCAGCCGGACCCGGCACCGACCTGCCGCAGCGAGGAGAGGCGCCTCTCCCCCAGCTGGACCCGGCACCGACCTGCCGCGGCGGGGAGAGGCGCCTCTCCCCCAGCTGGACCCGGCACCGACCTGCCGCAGCGGGGAGAGTCGTCTCTCCCCACCAGACCCGGCACCGACCTGCCGCGGCGGGGAGAGGCGCCTCTCCCCCCTGGTTCTGGCACCGACCTGCCGCGGCGGGGAGAGGCGTCTCTCCCCCCTGGACCAGGCACCGACCTGCCGCGGCGGGGAGAGTCGTCTCTCCCCACCGGACCCGGCACCGACCTGCTGCGGCGGGGAGAGGCGCCTCTCTCCCCTGGACCCGACACCGACCTGCCGTGGCAGGGAGAGGCGCACCTCCTTGCCTGCCCCAGCGTGGACCATCCCCGGACTTGCCTCAGCCCCACCGGAGCTGCCATGGCCAGGGAGAGGTGCCTCTCCCCCGTCCCAGAGCTGCTGCGGTGAGAGAGGGCTGGGGGGAGTCCTCTCTCCACACCGCAGCCCCGGGGCAGCCTGCACCCCAAACCCCTCATCTCTGGCCCCACCCCCCCCGCATCCCAACCCTCTGCCCCAGCCCTGGCCCCCTCCGACACGCTGAACCCCTCGGCCCCACCCCCATCACATGAATTTTGTTGTGTGTCACACATCACCTCCATATTGGTGCACATAACAAAATTCATTCCGCATGTGGACGTAAAAAATGAGAGGGAACACTGGGGTGGTATGTGGCCGGTGAGCCGTAGGTTGCAGCTCCCCTCCAGCGGATCCATGAGGCTGGTCAGTCATTCCTGTCCTGCTGCTGTCTTTGCAGGTCAGTGAAGAACAAGTACCCGGATGAGACACCGCTACCCACCCCTTCCTACAAATACAATGAATGGGCTGATGACCGGAGGCACTTGGGGGCCACGCCACGGCTTTCCAGGGGCAAAGGTGAGGCAGAGGAGAGACCAGACTGCCTAGCCCCTCCTCCGTCACTGAGAATAGCACAGGGGCTGGCTTCCTCGGGGCCTCCTGGCTGAGAAGCAGGGGGCGAGGGGTGGTGAGGGCCTGGACTGACCAGGTTGTTCCTTTCTCCAGGGAGGCGTGAAGATGCAGAAGAGGGTATTTCCTTTGAGACGGAGGAGGAGCGGCAGCAGTGGGAGGACGACCAACGGGTAAGAGCCTCTCGGGCGCAGGGCCGTCCTTAGGCATACGCAGAATACGCAGCTGCGTAGGGCACCATGTAATTTAGGGCACCAGATTTTGTGGTGCCCTAGGCAGCTGCATGCTGCGTATGTGGCGCTGGCTCCAGCGGCCAGCTCCATCCCCTGGCCAGGCCCCCGCTCCGCCCTGCCCCCATTCAACCCCTTCCCCCAAGCCCCCTCCCCTGCTCCGCCCTGCCCCACCTGTGGAAATGGCAGGAGGGGTCTTCTGGACCTTGTTGGGATGAGGCCTGCTGAGCCGAGCGCACACAGCATGGGCCTGAGGCGCACCAAGGCAGGCAGAACTGCGTAGGGGTCTGTGGGGCCCCAGTGTGTCTGGGGGAGGAGGCTCAGCACGGTGTGGGCGCTTGGTCTGGGGTTGCTGTACAGGGATGCTGCGGTGATGGGGCAGGGTCCCTGTGTGTATGTGTGTGTGGGGGATGACGGGATCCCTTGGGGGTTGGTGGGCTCAGTGCAGGGTCCCTGTTTTGGGGACTGGAGGGCGCAGTGGAGGGCTGGGTTGGAGGGTGAGGCTCAGTGTGGGATCCCCTGAATGCAGGGGGTCCGTTTGTGGAGATTGGACGCTCAGTTCCCAAAATGCTGTCCGAACACTTTTCTGGATCCTGTGCTGAGCTGTTGGCTCCCCCAAGTGGTGAGACTGAGTATGGCTGCGCTCCATTGCAGACAAAGCCCCCCAGCTAGTGTTAGCTTGGGGCAGCCCCTCCTCCGAGCAGGTCCTGCATGTCAGGGCACTTCCCCTCTGGGACAGTGCGCAGCCCTCCTGAGCTCTGTCTCTGGCCATTCTCACCCTGCCTTCCCCATCTCTCTCCTTCCCACCTCCATGCCTGCCCCCGTCTCTCAGCAAGCCGACCGGGACTGGTACATGATGGACGAGGGTTACGACGAGTTCCACAACCCCTTGGCCTACTCGTCTGAGGAGTACGTGAAGAAGCGGGAGCAGCACTTGCACAAGCAGAAGCAGAAGCGCATCTCTGCACAGCGGAGGCAGATCAATGAGGTAAGAGCGCAAGGTGGGGCCAGGCCACTCTGAACGTTCAGGGCACTTTCCATCTCAGGGATTCCCATATTACTGGGGGGTGGGAACGACAGGTCCTGCAGACCAGGAGGGTGGAGGGAATAGAAGGTGACTTTGGGATGGCCTAGCATGGGCGAGGGACACGAAAGAAGCTTCTGGCTTTGGGGAGCCATGCCCCATCGCTCTGGTGTTGTCCCCACCTCCACCCCCGGTGTGGGGATGGACAGTGGGAGCTGTGGCCCTGCCCTGAGTCTGGGTGTCCCAGTGCTCCAGATGTACATGGTGTGGAGGGCCCTAGGTACTGTCACTTGGAGGCTGGGGTTAGAACTAGAGTGATGGGTCCCCTGCCCACTGCAAGCACACCCAACTCCTGAGGGAATTCTGCGGCAAAAAATTAAACATTCTGTGCACAATATTTTAAAATTCTGCAAATTTTGTCAAAAAATAAATGTGGAGGCTCCAGTAGGCAGTGGGGAGCACGGGCGACTGGCTGCACAGAGGTGGGAGATCACCTTGCAGCCCCCCCCTTTGCCCCTCCAGGACAAGCACTCGACAGTGAGGCTGCACAGAACCCTGACACAGCACAAGGGCAGGACCTGCTGCAGAGGTCTGTCCCTGGGGGAGGGTTGCGGGGTGATCTCTCACCTCCGTCATTTTTCTGCGGGGAAGCAAAGGAATCTGTGCGGGACATGAATTCTGCGCCCGCCCAGTGGTGCAGAATTCTCCCAGGAGTAACACCCGGATGCTGCCTCAGCACACTGGCTAGTGGTGTATCCAGACTCCCTGCAACGTGCCGAGCTCTGGAGTGATCCAGAGGTAGTATGCCTGTCATCCAGCACCCAGGGATGAGGGCCTCCCCCCGGGGCATCAGTTCTACAGTCCAGCCTGCCTCCCTGGTAGCCAGGCTACCGCCCCACCAACTGTAATGTTACCGCACCCTCTGGCTCTCCCATCCCCATGGGGCCCCTGGTCGTCTCCTCTCCCTTGAGCTGTGCACACTGACACCATTATCCCCCCCTTAGTGATTTCTCAGCTGGGCAGGGCAGATGGAGTGCTGCTAATCTTCCCTTCCAATCAGCACGCCAGCTCCTCAGTCACTTCTGTGGCTTGTCCTTTGAATGGGCTCGGCCTGCTAATATTTTCTGTTAATGTGGTGACCAGATCTGAACACTGCATTGCCAGTGCCATCTTCCTAGCCCTCCCTGAAGGGGGCGCTCCCCTCTCTGTTTGTGGGCCAGAGACCTCTGCAAATGCAGCCCCAAAGTCACTCTTTGTAGATGGGTTGCGTTGCAGTCGGACCTGGCTTCCAGCCCACAACCCCTTTCCCGGGGAGTCTCTACTAGCGTTTCTCCCAAAGCAACTGGCCTGGCTGAGCCCCATGTCCCCAGCTCACCGGGTACGCACTGTATCTGTCATCAGCCTGCTGAGAGGGCTAAAGTTCACTATGCCTAGACCAATGGTTGGCCCTGCAGCCCCTCCACATCACTGTCTTACTGTCCTGGAGCTTCTCTGTGACTCTCTGACAGTAGGGTAGCCATACAAATCAGAGTGCTCTTTGTGGGTGAGGATGGGGGATGCTCTATTGTGCTTCGCTGCAGCTTAGATGTGAGGAATCTCTTCTCCATCTGTGAGTGTGGCAGGCTGATGAGGGAAGCTAGGGTATTGCGCCCTCCCCACAAACCGGAGCGGGGTCCATGATGCTGCTGCCTGTGGTTCTCCTTCAGGACAATGAGCGCTGGGAGACCAATCGCATGCTGACGAGCGGGGTGGTCCATCGGCTAGAGGTGGATGAGGACTTTGAGGAAGATAACGCAGCCAAAGTGCACCTGCTGGTGCACAACTTGGTGCCCCCATTCTTGGATGGGAGGATCGTCTTCACCAAGCAGGTAGGGGCTCTGCTGGGGGAGAGCCACTGGGCCATTGCAAGGAAGCTCAGGCCTTGTCTACACTACAAAGTTTTGTCGGCAAAAGTTACGCCTCTTTAAGTAAAACGGCTGTTGTATGTCCACACTAGGTCCTTGTGTCAGCAGAGTGCATCCACACTAACAGCTCTTTCATGGACACAGACAGCAGTGCACTGTGGTAGCTATCCCAGTGTGCAGATGTGACGAAGTGGGAATGTTTTGATGTGTTCTTTGAATACTGAGGGGGAAGGTTGCAGGGGAGCTGGGCTGGGACTGCCTGCATTGGGGAAGGAAGGAGACCTGAGCATGTAACATGAGAACCCAGGAGGGGGGTTGAAGGCCAGGTAACACCTCTGACCGGGAATCTGGACAAAGGACAAAGGCTGGGGAAGGAGCCGGGGGGAAGGGCAGAAAGGAGACGCCTGGAAGGAGTTTCAGTTTTGGGAGCTGACTGGAAAATGGAGAGGGGTGCCCCGACGGGGCTTGGGCTTCCCAGCGGGGCTGTGGCCTCCCTGGGGCCCCCAGATGGGCCTAACTAAAGGGGGCCCTGTTGTCTGTACCAGCAAGACCCTGTTTTGGACTGTGTTCCTGTTGTCTCAATAAACCTTCTGTTTTACTGGCTGGCTGAGAGTCATGGTGAATCGCAGGAAGCCAGGGGTGCAAGGCCCTGACTCCCCCACACTCCGTGACAGCAGCTGGCTTAAGGGTGCTTTGGGAAGGGTTTGCAATGCCTCATGCATTAGATACATCATCACATGATGCAGGTTTTCAATCCCATCCTTCCAGGGGCATCCTAGTAGATTGTCAGCCGCTTTTTCAGGGGGAGGGAAAGGAGAGGAGAGTGGTGTGTCTGAGGCGGGGGAGGGGGTCAGCCCCCTCTGCTCGGCACAGGAGTCTCTCCTAAAGCAGCCAACTCTGCCTGCCCGTGATTCCCTCTGAGTTCTCCCACAGCCTGCCAGGAGCAGGATCCTGAGCAGCTCTGTGAGCTCTCCATGCTGAGGAATCTCAAAGCTGCACAGCAGTCTGTCCCCTTTCTCCACCTCCCCCGCCCCCCAGTGCAGGGCAGAACAGGAGCATTCCACGCTCATGATTTGCTTTTTGTTCCCCAAATAGCTGGGCTGTCAGATACTTCCCGGGGCTTTGAAAGGGGAGGGGCGCATGCCTGCAGGGCGGCAGGGATCAAAGCCGTGAGCAGAGCAGTCATGGCAGGCATTTGGGGATACTGGTGGAAGCCAGTTATGTTGACAAAACAAACAGCAGTGTCTATACTGATGCTTTGTCCCTTTAACTTTGAGTAAGAACTTTATGCCTCTCGTTGTGGCTTTATTTTGTCGGCAAAAGAGCAGAGTTTTGCCACCAAAAGTAGCTTTGTGGTGTGTACACCTCCCCTGTTTTGTCGGCAAAAGCTGCCTTTTGCCAACAAAACGTTGTAGTGTAGACAAGGCCTTAGTCAGTGCTGATTTGGGACCTCTCCCTCTCTTGCCCCTCCAGCCAGAGCCAGTCATCCCGGTCAAGGATGCCACTTCGGATTTGGCGATCATTGCCCGCAAAGGCAGCCAGCTGGTGCGCAAACACAGGGAACAGAAGGAACGCAAGAAGGTAGGTGCCGGGCATGGCTGCTATCTCCTGGGTGATCTGTGCCCCCACAGTGCTGGGTGCTGCACAAACACAGAACCAAAAGATGGTCCCTGCCCCAGCGAGCTGAATGTAAGACAAATGACGGGCTATAAACAGGCCAGTGGGGGAATCCAAGGAAACCATGAGACAGCTGGTCTGCATGATAGGCTCTGCTCTCGGCACACCGGCAGCCTAGCCACTGTCCAGTTATTTGTAGGCATCGTGACAAAGGAGGGGGCAAGATTGCATTTGTGAAGGCCAGAGACACAATCAAGACACGCGACGAGGAGAGCCGGGCCGAGAGTTTCAGCTGTGTGGATGGATAAGAAGGGCTGTACGTTAGAGATTTTATGCAAAGAGAACCTGCACCATTTAGACATAGCCCAGAGGTGAGGACCTGGAGAGAGGTACGAGTCGAAGATGACTCCCAAGTTACAGGCCTGAATGTCAGGCAGGATGGTAGTGTTGTTCACAGTGATCGAGAAAGAAGGCGGTGGTGGGAGCTCGGTTTTAGCCATGTAGAGCTTGAGCTGATAGATAGACACCCATGAGGAGATGTCAGCAAGACAGGCCCAGACTTTAGTTTGGACAGAAAGAGATAGGTCTGGGGTTGAGAGGTAGCTCTGTGAGACATCTGCATAGAGATGATAGTTGATGCAAATGAGATACCCAGAGAGGAGAGAAGGGGCCACAGAGCCTCGTGGAACCCCCATGGAAAGCTGGAGACAGGATGAGGAGAATTCTCTGAAGAACGTGCTGATGGAGTGGTTAGAGTGGTAGGGGAAGAACTAGGAGAGAACAGAGTCATGGAAGCCAATGGAGGACAAGATTTCAAGAAGAGCATGGTGTCAGCAGCTGACAGGTGAAGGAGGGTGAGGATGGAGGACTGGCTCTGAGCTTTGCCTAGGAAGAGGTCATTAGAGACTTCGCTGAGAGGGTTTCAGTGGCGTGCAAAGGGCAGAAGCTGAGTTGTAGAGGGTCTAGGATGGAATTGGAGGAGAGGAACTCCACACGGTGATTGTAGACAGCGTGGTCAATGAGCTTAGGGAGGAAAGGGAGATGAGGCGGTGGTTGGAGTTAAGGGACGTGGGGTAAAGGGTGGGTTTTTAAGATGTAAGCGACTACAGCGTGCTTGTGTTGTGAAGGGGAAAGAGCCAGAGGAGAGTGAGAAGTTAAGCAGAAGAATAAGGGAGAGGATGGAGAGTGGGTGCAAGGAAGATCAGGAGATGGGATGGGGTCAGTGGAGTTAGAGAAGGAGAGCAGACGAGAAACTTCTGCGTCTATGACCAGGGAGAAGGTGGTGAGAGCTGGGGGGGAGAAGTGGGAAGGGAAGGTTAGCTGAAGGGAGGGGAAGATCATATGTTGTATTTTGCCAGTTTTTCTCTTGGAAAAAATTGGTCCAGAGAAGAGGGGGATGGAAGGAGGGTTTGAGGAGCAAGTCAGGTGGTGAAAAGGCGGCTGGCGTTGTGGGTGCGGGATTCAGTTCAGCTGGAGAAGTAGAGTTGTTCATCTAGGAAGATGGCAGAATGGAAGGAGGAGATTATGCATTTGTAATGGAGGGAATCAGCCCAGCCATGGAATTTCCACCCAAGACGCTCTGCAGCACGAGAGCCGGAATGGCGGAAGTGGCTGTTGTGGCTGATCCATTGCTGGGAGGTGGCAGGGTAGATCTTGTGACTGGAGAGAGGGACAAGAGAGTTGAGAAAGGAGGAGAATGAATCATGGAGACACTCAGCAAGGATGTCCATGGAAGAGAGGGAGGAGAGGGCTGAAAGCAGACAAGAAGTCAGTGCGGATGGACTGGAAATCATGGAAAGACTGAGTAACAGTCTGAGGTGGGACTGATGGGTGATGCTGAGAAGAGACCAGGTGAGGGTCAGAGAGTGGGGACCTCAACAACCAGAGAGAGCAGTGCTTGTTGGAGACCAGATCAAGGGAATGACCCTTTTGATGAGTAGGAGAGTTGAACCAGGGTTGTAGGGCAAATAAAAAGGTGAAGGCTGGCTGGTGGGGACTCAGCCTCCTGTCGCTGGGTTCCTCCCCCAACCCCTGCAACGAAGGAGACCCCTATGTCCACGGGAATTGCATTAATAGATTCTAAAGGCAGAAGGGTCCCCTGTGATTTTAGTCTGACCTCCTGTATAACACCAGCTGTAGAACTTCCTTGAAATAATTCTGGTTTGAACTAGAGCCAGGGGTTCTCAAACTTCACTGCACCGCGACCCCTTTCTGACAACAAAAATTACTGTGTGACCCCGGGAGGGGGAACCGAAGCCTGAGCCTGCCCTGGGCAGGGGGCCAGAGCCCAAGGGCCTGTAACCCTGAGCCCCTCCATCAAGGGCTTCGGCCCCAGGCTGTGGGGCTTGGGCTTTGGCCCTGGCGGGGGGGGCTTGGGCTTTGGCGCTGGCGGGGAGGGGGGGCCTTGGGCTTTGGCCCTGGCGGGGGGGGGCTTGGGCTTTGGCGCTGGGCCCCAGCAAGCCTAACGCCAGCCCTGGTGACCCTATTCAAATGGGGTTGTGACCTACTTTGGGATCCCGACCCACAGTGTGAGAACCGCGGAACTAGAGCAGAGCTTTTAGGAAAACATCCAATCTTAATTTAAAAATTGCCAGTGATGTAGAATTCACTACAGCCCTTGATAGATTGGTTCCATTTTTTAACCCTCACTGGTAGAAATGTGTCTTATTTCCAGTCCGAATTTGTCTAGCTTCAACTTCCGACCATTGGATCATGTTAGACCTTCCTCTGCTAGACTGAAGAGCCCATTATCAAATATTTTTCCCCATGTGATCAAGTCACCTCTTTATGCTTCTCTCTGTTAAGATAGATTGAGCTCCTTGAGTCTATCACTGTAAGGCAGGTTTTCCAATCCTTTAATCAGTCTCATTGCTCTTCTCTGAACCCTCTCCAATTTATCAACATCCCTCTTGGACTGTGGACACCAGAACTGGACACAGTATTTCAGTAATGGTCACAGAAGTGCCAAATACAGAAGTAATATAATCTCCCTTCTATTGAATATTCCCATTCATACATCCCAGGATCACATTAACCCTTTTGGCCACAGCATCACACTGGGAGCTCATCTTCAGCAGGTTATCCACCATGACCCCAAGTCCTTTTCAGAGTCAATGCAACAAGGATAGAGTCCCCCATCCTGTAAGTGCGTTCTGTGTTCCTGGGTGTATTGCCATACATTGGGCGTATTGAAACACACTTTGCTGTGCCGTTTACCAAGCAGTCCAGAGTGCTCTGTATTAGTGACTTGTCCTCGTCATTATTTACCACTCCCCAAATCTTTGTGTTCTCTGCAAATGTTACCAGTGAGTTTGTTTTCTTCCAGGTCCTTGATTAAAGATGTTAAATAGCGTAGGGCCAAGAACCGATCCCTATGGGACCGCACGAGAAAGGCAACCATTCAGTGCTTCCCTGTTTACAGTTACGTTTTGAGGCCCGTCATTTAGCCAGTGTTTCAGCCATTTAATCTGTGCCGTGGTGATTCTGTGTATTAGTTTTTTAATCAAAATGTTGTGTTGGACCCAGTCAAATGCCTTACAGAAGTCTAAGAATAATCTTTATTCTTTCTGTGGCCTCCCGCTGTGTAGGGTGTCCACCAGGTTCCGGCATTTATTTCAGCCTTGTGCTGGTCTGTTCAAGCTGAAATTATGGACTTGGCTCCTTTCTCCAGTGTTCTGTGTAATGTTTCTCTAGCTCACTGTCTTTTTCTCCATATCATCACTTGTGGCGAAAGTCATGTTGGTGGCATCCTTAACATGTGTCCTAAATATGTCCATCGTCGTCGTCTTAGAATATTGGATGCTTTAGAGTGGTTTGCTCTACTTAGAATTTCTGATGTTGCAAGCAATTCTTTCCAATGGTCTTTGAAGATCTTCTGCAGACATTTACTTTGGAATGAGATGATCTTAACAATTTCTGTTGTAGATTGCCATGACTCTGCTCCATAAAGGAGGACAGACATGATGTCAGTGTTAAAAATTCAGATTTTTATGTCAGTGCCAATCAGCTACTCTTCCAAATGTTTTTAGAGTTATGAAAGTTGTTGCTGCTTTTGATAGTCGCTGCTTGACAGCTAGCATGCGTCACCATCATTGCACATCTCACTCTTTGTCCACTCTGATGGTTACTTTTGGGACATTGATAGCTATATACTTTGTCTTCCTCTTGTTGATAACAAACCAACTTGTTTTTGCTGTGTCTGCCAAAAGCTGGGTGGTGCTTTGTTTGTCCATAAAATTCTTCAGTTTCCTTCTGCGGTTACTTTCCTCATGACATAATCAATGACCAGTGCAAACAGTAGTGAACATATGAACAAAAGAACGGCCATATTGGCTCAGACCAAAGGTCCCTCTAACCCAGTATCCTGTCTTCTGGCAGTGGCCAATGCCAGGTGCCTCAGAGGGAATGAACAGAACAGAGAATCATCAAGTGATCCATCCCCTGTCGCCCATCCTTTTACTTTGTTGTTTAGCCGTGGTGGCTCTTATTTGGTTCTCTTACTATGTTTTTTAATGTGGGGTATACATTTAAGTTGAGCCTCTATTATGGTGTCTTTAAAAAGTTTCCATGCAGCTTGCAGGGATTTCACTTTTAATTTCTGTTTAACTAACTTCCTCATTTTTGTGTAGTTTCCCTTTCTGAAATTAAATGCTACAGTGTTGGGCTGCTGTGGTGTTTTCCCCACCACAGGGATGTTAAATTTAATTATATTATGGTCACTATTACCAAGCGGTCCAGCTATATTTACCTCTTGGACCAGATCCTGTGCTCCACTTAGGAGTAAATCAAGAATTGCCTCTGCCCTGGTGGGTTCCAGGACTAGCTGCTCCAAGAAGCAGTCATTTAAGGTGTCAAGAAACTTTATCTCTGCATCTCGTCCTGAGGTGACATGTACCCAGTCAATATGGGGATAGTTGAAATCCCCCATTATTATTGAGTTTTTTATTTTCATAGCCTCTCTGATCTCCCTGAGCATTTCACAGTCACTATCACCATCCTGGTCAGATGGTCGGTAATATATTCCTACTGCTATATTTTTATTATTCGATAATAGAATCACTATCCATAAAGATTCTATGGTACAGTTTGGTTCATTTGAGATTTTTACTTCATTTGATTCTACGCTTTCTTTCGCATATAGTGCCACTCCCGCACCAGCACGACCTGTTCTGTCCTTCCGATAGATTTTGTACCCTGATATTACTGTGTCCCATTGATTATCCTCATTCCACCAAGTTTCTGTAATGCCCATTATATCAATATCCTCATTTTATACGAGGCACTCTAGTTCACCCATCTTATTATTCAGACTTCTAGCATTGGTATATAAGCACTTTAAAAACTTGTCACTTTTTAGCTTCCTGCCATTACGTGATGTAATTGAATGGGAATTTTTTTCATTTGACTGTTTCTCATCAGATCCTACCTGTATTTTATCATTTTCCATTCTCTCCTCCTTAATAGGACATAGACAGTCTCCATTAGTAGATCCTCCCCAAGGGATGTCTCTGTCCAAACCATGTGCTCCTCTGGACCTGTCCGCTTTCCCCCAGCCCTTAGTTTAAAAACTGTTCTACGACCTTTTTAATTTTAAGTGCCAGCAATCTGGTTCCATTTTGGTTTAGGTGGAGCCCATCCTTCCTGTATAGGCTCCTCCTTTCCCAAAAGTTTTCCCAGTTTCTAATAAATCTAAACCCCTCCTCCCTACACCATCGACTCATCCACGTATTGAGACCTTGCAGTTCTGCCTGTCTAACTGGCCCTGCACGTGGAACTGGAAGCATTTCAGAGAATGCTACCATGGAGGTCCTGGACTTCAATCTTTTACCTAGCAGGCTAAATTTGGCCTCCAGGACCTCTCTCCTATCCCTCCCTATGTCATTGGTACCTACATGTACCATGGCCACCGGCTCCTCCCCAGCACTACACAGTCTATCTAGATGTCTCAAGTGGGGACATGGAACACCCTTACGTTATTCAGTTGTCACTGCAAATCATTGGCTGATGATGTCACCATCTCTGTCAGCAAATTCTAATAAGAATCAACACCACAGTTACCAACCAAACTTGTAATCTTATGAATTTGATATCAAGTTAATTTGACAGGATCTATTTTCCACAAACCCAGGTTGATTGGCATTAATTGCATTACTCTCCTTTAATTCTTTATTAATGGAGTCCTATATCAGCTTCTACGTTATCTTGCCCAGGATCTTACCCGGGTCGTCCTATTTACCTTTTCTAACTATTGGCACGACATACACTTTTTTCCAGTCTTATGGAACTTCCCCAGTGTTCCAAGAGTAACGGCCCAGCAGCTCCTTGACCAGCTCTTTTAAAACTCTGAACCTGCAAGTTATCTGGACCTGCTGATTGTAAAATGTCCTAACTATAATAGGTGCAGTTTAACATTCACCTGCGTTACTAATGGAGTGAAAAGTGCTGCATCAGCATATGATATGACTGATGATATGACTACATCATCTGTTTTTTTCCTAAATACAGAACAGCAATATTTATTGAACTTGTCTACCTTTTCTGCATTGTTGACAAATCTACCTTTTCTATCCAGTAATGGACCGTGTTGTTGGGATCTTTTTTGTTCTTAATTTACTTTAAAAGGCTTCCTTATTGTCCTTAACTCTGCTGGCCTTAGAATTCTCCTTGTGTCCTTTTGCTTCCCTTACCATTTTTCTATAGTTCCTACCTTATGATTTATATTCATAGAATCATAGGATTGGAATGGACCTCGAGAGGTCTCTAGTCCAGTTCCCTGTACTCAAAGCAGAACTAAGTATTATCTAGACCATCCCTGACAGGTGTTTGTCCAACCTGCTCTTAAAAATCTCCAGTGACAGAGATTCCACAACCTCCCTGGGCAATTTATTCCAGTGCTTAACCATCCTGACAGGAAGTTTTTCCTAATGTCCAGCTTAAACCACCCTTGCTGCAAGTTAAACCCATTGCTTCTTGTCCTATCTTCAGAGGTTAAGAACAATTTTTCTCCTCCTTGTAACAACCTTTTATGTACTTGAAAACTGTTAATCATGTGCCCTCTGTCTTCTCTTTTCCAGACTAAACAAACCTGTTTTTTTTCAATCTTCCCTCATAGGTCATGTTTTCGAGACCTTTTATAATTTTTGTTGCTCTTCTCTGGACTTTCTCCAATTTGTCCATATCTTTCCTGAAATGTGGTGCCCAGAACTGGACACAATACTTCAGTTGAGGCCTAATCAGCACGGAGTAGAGCGGAAGAATTACTTCTCGTGTCTTGCTTACAACACTCCCGATAATACATCCCAGAAGGATGTTCGGTTTTAGTTGTTTTGCAACAGTGTTACATTGTTGACTCATATTTAGCTTGTGATCCACTATGACCCCCAGATCCCTTTCCGCAGTACTCCTTCCTAGGCAGTCATTTCCCATTTGTATGGGTGCAACTGATTGTTCCTTCCTAAGTGGAGCACTTTGCATTTGTCCGTATTGAATTTCATCCTATGAACATCTTCTTTCTTCCATTTGTTTATATCTATATATAAAAATGTATTTATTTTTCATAGCTGCATTCACTTTCCCTCCAAGGTAGGTTGTTTTTTAACCTGTGCAGCTTTCTCTGGATTGTGGCTTTTTGGGCCTCTAGAGTGAATTAGAGGGGATCCCATTGTTACTCTGTGTGCATGAGGGAGATGTTAAGGGTTTGAGTCAAGATCCAGTGGCTGGAAGATGAAGATGGACAGATTCAGTCTAGAAATAAGGCATGAATTTTTAGTAGTGAGAGGAATTAACTGTAGGAACAACTTAGCAAGGGATGTGGTGGATTCCCCAGCACTTGAAATCTTTAAATCAAGATTGGTGTCTGCCTAAAAACAAATCTGCTCTAGCTCACCCAGCAGCTATGGGCTTGATGCTGCAGGAGTCATGGGTGAGGTTCCCGATTAGATGGTCACAATGGCCCTTCTGGCCGTCTACGAATGTCCCATCTGGGATGTGACTGCAGAGGGCTGGGCTCTTTGTTCCGCTGCTCTTGGCACTGCTGGTGGTGAGTTGGCACTTCGCTCTCTGCCTTTCAGGCTCAGCACAAGCACTGGGAGCTGGCTGGCACCAAACTGGGAGACATTATGGGCATCAAGAAAGAGGAGGAGCCAGACCAGACTCTGACAGAAGATGGGAAGGTGGATTACAGGTAGGAGTCTGCTTGGTGGGGTTCTGAGCCTGGGACTTGCGTGAGGTCCATGGAGTCACGCACTCAGGGGCTGCTGTGTCCCCCCAGGACAGAGCAGAAGTTTGCTGATCACATGAAGGAGAAGAGCGAGGCCAGCAGCGAGTTTGCTAAGAAGAAGTCGATTGTGGAGCAGAGGCAGTATCTGCCCATCTTTGCTGTGCAGCAGGAGCTGCTCACCATCATCAGGTACCGCTGCTAGCCCCTCCCTCCAGGGCAGCTTCTCTTCGGTAGAGAGGCGAAGCCAGATGGGCCGTCGACTCCTGTACAGCTCCTGGATGGAGCCCAATAACTTGTCTGACTGAAGCATCTTCCAGAGAGGCCTCCCGCCTTGACTGGAAGGCATCAGGAGATGGGGACCCTGCTGCTTTCCCCTGCTCCCTCTCCCCCCACCCCCCAGGCAGGTCTCTGCACTGGGGGGTCTCTCGGCTGCGGGAGCAGGCTGTACAGCTCGTACGCTGGGGCAGGGACTGACGCCTGCTGCTGAGCGACCTCTTTCTGCTCTTCCCTAGGGATAACAGCATTGTCATTGTGGTGGGGGAGACTGGGAGTGGCAAGACCACCCAGCTGACTCAGTACCTGCATGAGGACGGCTACACCGACTACGGCATGATCGGCTGCACCCAGCCCCGCAGAGTGGCTGCCATGTCGGTAGCCAAGCGGGTCAGCGAGGAGATGGGCGTGAGCCTGGGAGAAGAGGTGAGTCTGGCCAGGCCCCGGGGTAGCCCTGCTGGGTTGCTGGCGAGATGTGCTGTGCAGGTGCTGACCTCTCTGCTTTCCAGGTGGGCTATGCCATCCGCTTTGAGGACTGCACGTCAGAGAACACAGTCATCAAGTACATGACGGACGGGATCCTGCTGCGGGAGTCCCTGCGTGAGGCCGACCTGGACCATTACAGCGCCATCATCATGGACGAGGCGCACGAGCGCTCGCTCAACACGGACGTGCTCTTCGGCCTGCTGCGGGAGGTCGGTGCACCCGAGGGTGGGGCGGGCCATGGGATGGGGTAGGGGCAGCAGAGGGCACAGGCCAGAGTCTGGCTGCTGGTAGCATGGATTGGATGCCCTGCTGGGACTTGGGGAGGGAAGGGTAGGGAGATGGAGGCTCTGGGGCAGGGGGAGTGAGCCGTGCCCCTCGCAGAGAGGGGAGGCAGTCAGCCTGCCCTCGCGGGGGGGGGGGGGGGGGGGGGGGGGGGGGGGGCCNCCTGGCCTGGGCCCTGCCCCCCTGCTGCCCTCACAGTCTCTCTTTCCAGGTGGTGGCGCGGCGCGCGGACCTGAAGCTGATCGTCACCTCAGCCACCATGGACGCAGAGAAGTTTGCCTCCTTCTTTGGGAACGTTCCCATCTTCCACATTCCTGGCCGCACCTTCCCTGTCGATGTCCTGTTCAGCAAGGTGCCCAGGGCGGGCGTGGGGGGAGGGGCTTGGGCAGGGCTGGCCGCGCAGGGGTGGAGGTGGATGTGCTCTGTGATGGGTCCTGTGCATGGGGGGGAGTCGGGCTCTGGGCAGCCAGGCCCCCCCTCGAACTGCTCTCTGCCTTTCAGACCCCGCAGGAGGACTACGTGGAGGCTGCGGTGAAGCAGGCCCTGCAGGTGCATCTGTCTGGGGCCCCTGGAGACATCCTCATCTTCATGCCGGGCCAGGAGGACATCGAGGTGATCTCAGTGTGCCTGTAGAGCTAGGACCCCGCCCCCCCCGGGACCTGGCGGCGCTCGGCCCCCCCTGCCGCTCCCCCCGCCCGGGCCCTTGTGCCTTTGCTTGCTTTCACTCCCCTCTCTGTCCCCAGGTGGCCTCGGAGCAGATCGTGGAGCATCTGGAGGACCTGGAAAAGGCCCCAGCTCTGGCTGTGCTGCCCATCTACTCTCAGCTGCCCTCTGACCTGCAGGCCAAGATCTTCCAGAAGGTAGCACGTGGCAGGTCTCCTGGGGGAGGGGAGCAGCAGCTGCTGGGCATGGGACTGGCCAGGGCAGGGCCTGCTGTGGGGGGCACCTGATGTCTGACTGTGCGGAAGGTAAAAGCCAGGGACCCACCGCTCCCCGGGGGGGCGCTGATCCTGGCACTCCTTGTCTGCATCCCTGGGGGGCACTGTCCGTCGGGAGCTGGGGGCTGCCAGCCCCTCAGGGCGCTGACACCTGGTGTGTTGCAGGCTCCGGACGGTGTCAGGAAATGCATTGTCGCCACCAACATTGCGGAGACCTCGCTGACTGTGGACGGCATCATGTTTGTCATTGACTCCGGCTACTGCAAGCTGAAGGTGAGGCGAGGGCCGGTGGCTGAGCCCTGCTCCCGGGAGCTGCTGCGTAGCCGCCTTTTGGGCCCTGCCCGGCACCCCCCACCTGTCTCACTGTCCCTTGCCTGCCCTGCCAGGTCTTCAACCCCCGCATAGGGATGGACGCCCTGCAGATCTACCCCATCAGCCAAGCCAACGCCAACCAGAGGTCGGGTCGCGCTGGCCGGACGGGCCCAGGTCAGTGCTTCAGGTAGGCGCCTCACTGCAGCATTAACCCCTTGGGTGCTGAGCTGCGGACACAGCAGCTGCTTCCCCTCAGTTGGCTTGACTCTAGCTGCTCGGTGGGAAGGGTCCTGGAGCTCAGGGGCGTCTGAACTGTGTGCACACCACAAAGGGCCCAGCTTGGAGGGGGTGCCCCCATGTCAGGGGTCTCCCGACTGCACCACGGGGAGCAGCAGGTGCAGAGCCAGCTGCCTCGGCCCCCTTGGCTGCAGCGATGGCGTCTCCTTGTGCACCCAGCCTCTCCTGCACTGTTGCTGGGGGTGTGCGCAGGGTCCGCTCCCTGCCCCAAAGCAGGGCAAGCTGGAGCTGCAGCTCCTGCGCCCAGGATCCCGGCTCTAGAGAGCTCCCCGGCTCGCGGTGGCTGGGCAGGAGGAGGCTCTGAGCTCCGCGGGGAAGCGGAGCTGCCTGAGGGGCTGGCTGGGTAGGAGGCGGCTCTGAACTCAGCGGGGAAGCGGAGCTGCCTGAGGGGCTGGCTGGGTAGGAGGCGGCTCTGAACTCAGCGGGGAAACGGAGCCGTCTGAGGGGTGCGCTGGCCAGGAGGCGGCTCTGAGCTCAGCGGGGGAGCGGAGCGGTCTGGGGGGCTGGCGGGGGGGGAGGAGGCGCTGGGCTCCGCGGGGAGGCGGCGCCGCCGGTGGGGCTGGCTGGGGAGGAGGAGGCTCTGTGCTCCGCGGGGAGGCGTGGCTGCCTGAGGGGCGGGCTGGGCAGGAGGAGGCCCTCAGCTCAGCGGGGAAGCGCTGTCTGCGGGGCCGGCGGGGCAGGGGGCGGGCCGAGGGGGGGGCAGTGTGCCGGTGGCAGGGCGAGCACGGGGAAGGGCGCAGGCCGCGGACGGGGCGGGGTGCAGGCCGCGGGAGGGCAAGGGGCAGGGGGCAGGGTGCAGGCGGGGGGGGGTGCAGGGTGCGGGCCGAGGGGGGGGGGGGGAGCAGCGGCAAGGGCAAGGGAGGGGCAGGGAGAAGGCTGTGGGAGGGGAAGGGAGAAGGCTGAGGGAGGGGGAGGGCGCCGGGCGCGGGAGGGTTAGGGTGCAGGCTGAGGGGGGGGCAGGGTGCAGCGTGGAGGCCGGGGGGGGGGGAGGGTGGAGGCCGAGGGAGGGGCAGCGTGCAGGGTGCAGGCTGAGGGAGGGGCGGGGTGCAGCGTGCATGACGGGGGGGGGGCAGGGGGCGGGCCGAGGGAGGGGCAGCGTGCAGGGTGTAGGCCGAGGGAGGGGCAGAGTGCAGGGTGCAGGCCGAGGGAAGGGAAGGGTGCAGGACGAGGGAGGGGCAGCGTGCAGGGTGTAGGCCGAGGGAGGGGCAGGGCGCAGGCCGCGGGAGGGGCATGGTGCAGGGTGGAGGCCGAGGGAGGGGCAGAGTGCAGGGTGCAGGCCGTGGGGGGTGCAGGGTGCAGGCAGAGGGAGGGGCAGGGTGTAGCGTGCAGGCCGAGGGAGGGACAGGGTGCAGGCCGAGGAAGGGGCAGCGTGCAGGGTGTAGGCCGAGGGAGGGGCAGAGTGCAGGGTGCAGGCCGTGGGGGGTGCAGGGTGCAGGGTTGAGGCCGAGGGGGGGGCAGTGTGCCGGTGGCAGGGCGAGCACGGGGAAGGGCGCAGGCCGCGGACGGGGCGGGGTGCAGGCCGCGGGAGGGGCGGGGCGGAGGGTGCAGGGCGGGGGAGGGGCAGGGAGCAGGGTGCAGGGGGGGGGAGGGGAAGGGTGCAGGGTGCAGGCTGAGGGAGGGGGAGGGGGCAGGCCGAGGGGGGTGCAGGGTGCAGGGTGGAGGACGGGGGAGGGGCAGGGTGGAGGCCGGGGGGGGGGCAGGGTGCGGGCCGAGGGGGGGGGCGGGGTGCCGCGCGGCGGCCGAGGGGGGAGCAGGGTGCAGGGGGGGGGAGGGGAAGGGTGCAGGGTGCAGGGTTGAGGCCGAGGGGGGGGCAGTGTGCCGGTGGCAGGGCGAGCACGGGGAAGGGCGCAGGCCGCGGACGGGGCGGGGTGCAGGCCGAGGGAAGGGCAGGGTGCAGGCCGAGGGCGGGGCAGGGTGCAGCGTGCAGGCCGAGGGGGGTGCAGGGTGCAGGCCGAGGGAGGGGCAGGGTGCAGGGTGCAGGCCGAGGGGGGTGCAGGGTGCAGGCCGCGGGAGGGGCAGGGTGCAGGGTGCAGGCCGAGGGAGGGGCAGGGTGCAGGGTGCAGGCGGAGGGAGGGGCAGGGTGCAGCGTGCAGGTCGGGGGGGGTGCAGGGTGCAGGCCGAGGGAGGGGCAGGGGGCAGCGTGCAGGGTGCAGGCCGAGGGAGGGGCAGCGTGCAGGGTGCAGGCGGAGGGAGGGGCAGGGTGCAGCGTGCAGGGTGCAGGCCGCGGGAGGGGCAGGGTGCAGGGTGCAGGCCGCGGGAGGGGCAGGGTGCAGGGTGCAGGCCGCGGGAGGGGCAGGGTGCAGGGTGCAGGCCGAGGGGGGGGCAGGGTGCAGGCCGCGGGAGGGGCAGGGTGCAGGGTGCAGGCCGGGGGGGGGGCAGGGTGCAGGGCGAGGAGGGGGCAGGGTGCAGGCCGAGGGAGGGGCAGGGTTCAGCGTGCAGGGTGCAGGCCGAGGGAGGGGCAGCGTGCAGGGTGCAGGCCGGGGGAGGGGCAGCGTGCAGGGTGCAGGCCGAGGGAGGGGCAGGGGGCAGGCCGAGGGAGGGGCAGGGTGCAGGCCGAGGGCGGGTCAGGGTGCAGGCCGAGGGAGGGGCAGGGTGCAGCGTGCAGGCCGAGGGGGGCGCAGGGTGCAGGCCGAGGGAGGGGCAGGGTGCAGGGTGCAGGCCGAGGGAGGGGCAGGGTGCTGCCCGGGGCTGTGCTAACCCGGCTCTTTCCACAGGGCATCGGGGAGTATGTGAACATCCGCACCGGCATGCCCTGCCACCTGCACCCCACCAGCTCGCTCTTTGGCATGGGCTACACTCCAGACTACATCGTGTATCACGAGCTGGTCATGACCACCAAGGTGAGCGGGCCGTGCCCTCCCTGCTGGTGGGCGGGATGTTCTCAGGGTGTGTGGGTGGGTGTGGGGGGGGTGTGTTGTTGGGGCTGTGCCCTCCCTGCTGGTGGGCGGGATGTTCTCAGGGTGTGTGGGTGTGTGTGTGTGGGGGGGGTTGTTGGGGCCTGGCCCTGCACAGGAGCTCTGCCTTCCATCGTGCCGGTTAGTGCTCGGCTGAGAGGGCTGTTGGGGCCGTGGGAGGAGGCAGGGCCGTGTGGCAGCGGTGCCTGGGAAGGGAAGGATGGGACCCGTGGCCTGGCCTTGCCCTTGCCCCCTCTCCCCCCAGGAGTACATGCAGTGTGTCACGTCCGTGGATGGAGAGTGGCTAGCGGAGCTGGGACCCATGTTCTACAGCATCAAGCATGCAGGGAAGTCGCGCCAGGTAAGCATCTCCCAGCTGCCAGGGGTGCAGGCCAATAGCTCTGCAAAGGGGGCCGGGGGGACTCCCCATGGGGGCAACCTCCATGGAGACTGGGCTTTGCCCACAGCCAAGCTGAGGCTGCCTGCTTTGTGCCCACACACCGGCAGGCCTGGGGAGCTGCGCGGGGCACGCAGCTAGGCAGGATTGGACCTAGGCTGCAGCCTATGCCTTGGGCCTCTCCCCTTCCCAGCTCTGAGCCGCGCAGCCCCTGCACTCAGAGCTCTTGCCCTTGCTGCCGCTGCAGGAGAACCGCCGTCGGGCCAAGGAGGAGGTGTCTGCCATGGAGGAGGAGATGGCTCTGGCTGAGGAGCAGCTCCGAGCACGCCGGGAAGAGCAGGAGCGCCGCAACCCACTGGGCAGCGTGAGGTGGGTGCTGGGCATGGCAGCAGGGGCTGTCCCCAAAGGGCCGCGGCACGGGGCTGCCTGTGGCTTGTTCTCTCCTGCAGGGGGATAACGACGGCTGGGAGTAGCGCCGGGGGGGGCGGGGGGCAGGTCTAGCACTGGGGCTTCTGGCCTAGCTGGCACGGTTCTAGCCCCTGCGACCCCGTGGCTAATGGCCCTTGCTCTCCCTCGCAGGTCTTTGAAGATCTATACTCCGGGGCGAAAGGATCAGGGGGAGCCCATGACGCCGCGCCGCACTCCTGCCCGCTTCGGCCTGTGAGCAGGCGCTTCCCAGGAGCTGATGGATTCCCTGCGGGGAGCTGGCTGTGGCAGGGCTGTCCCCCGCTGTGTGTAAATGTGACTCGGGGGTGCTGGGGCCCTGCCCTGCCCCCTGCACACACCTTGGCACTGTTTGCTACAGAGGAGAAATAATTTTATTTGTATAAATGTTGGTGGTCTCCAGCCCTTGCTTTGTCCTGTGCTGCGCTTGGCGGGGTCCTGCTGCCTTTCCTGGAGCTGGGCCGGGGGCCGGGCCCCTTGCAGGTGCGAACACGACTGGAGCCTGGGGCCAAGCCTGTGCGAGCGTGAAGCAGCCCCAAGCTGTTGGGCACCGATGTGTGAGGCACGGCTCCGGCCTGGATCAGCTGCCTTGCGTCGCAGGATCGCCAGCGTCGCCAGCGCACACCGGTCTGTCGCCCTCCTGCAGCCTCGCGGGGAGGTGAACGACCTACGCTGGGGGGAGAACCCGCCCTACAGCTGCTACATCCCCAGACTCTGGTCCCGTCTCCCTCCCGGAGCCAGTGATTTGTGGGTTGCAGCCCCGGCCCTGGGCCCAGCACGGCCAGTTGCCGTTGGCTTCCACTAAGGCTGAGGTAGTGGTGCCCTTCCTGGGCTGAGAACAGGGCAGCAGCCCGGCTGTCGCTGTGGGGAAAGGGGGGATGTGCTGACCTTTGAGACACCCCCCCTCCTACGACAGCAGGCAGTGGTATATGCTGGGCTCCCTGCGGTGCGGCATCCTCTCCCTGGGCTGGCGTCAGAGCAAGGGCCTTGGCCACAGAAATCGCAGTGTGCTCAGCCTGGGCACGGGCAGGGGGAGTCACTGCTGCAGGATGGGCCTTGGCCGCTGCCTGTGGGGGGGGAGGGGAGAGAATCTGCCTCAGGGCTGGTGCTACGCGCGGTCCCTGGCCCTCACCCATTTCAGCGATGGAAACGGCCCCCCCAGGATGTGGCTGAGCCGGGGAAGGGGCAGGAGGGAGCAGTGCTGCTGCAGTGACTACGCTGGATAGGGTTTGGGGGCTGTACTAGCGACACCTTTAATGGCTGAAATACATGGGCTGTTCCCGGCAAGTGGGGTTTGCAGCCCCCGCCCTGCCGACGTGGCCAAACCACACGTGGTCGGTGACAGCCTGTGCCTGGGGCTTTATTTCACGGTGCAGGCTGGGCCCGGGGCCCGCACGGGTAGCTGAGGTAGGTGCAGAGGACGTGCCTGCCCCGTGTACAGTCCTTGCTGGGTCCATCGGGCAGGTGCCAGGCTGGAAGAAGGGAGGGACCTCACTCCTCGCCCAGGAGCAGGGGCCATGGCTGCCGGAGCCCGGCCCGTGCATCTAAGCCGCTGCCCTGCAGAGCCTGGGACAAGAAGCACAAAATCAGCAGCAGCCCTTGGCAGCAGGGGCCCCCCCGCCCCTGCTGGAGCCTGCGCACAGGGGCCCCCCGCCCCCTCTGGAGCCTGCGCCCAGGGGCCCCCCCGCCCCTGCTGGCGCCTGCGCACAGGGGCCCCCCCGCCCCTGCTGGAGCCTGCGCACAGGGGCCCCCCCGCCCCTGCTGGAGCCTGCGCACACGGGCCCTGCTCACCTTCAGCCGCTCACACTCAATGCGCCGCTCGGCCACTTCCCCTTTCAGGTGCCTGTTCTCCTGCTGCAGCCTCGCCAGCACCTCCTGCAGGTGGCTGTGGGGAAGGGCAGGGAGACAGTGAGCGGGCGGCGGGGCGAGCAGAACAGCCCGTGGGGCAGATGCAGCTCAGGCCTGGTCTACACTGGGGGGGATCGATCTAAGATACGCAACTTCAGCTAAGAATAGCGCAGCTGAAGTCGACGTATCTTAGATCGACTTAGAATCACTTTGCGTCCTCGCGGCATCGACGGCCGCCGCTCCCCCGTCCACTCCGCTTCCGCCTCTCGCCCTGGTGGAGTTCCGGAGTCGATGGCAGAGCGTTCAGGGATCGATGAGACACGATCCATCGATCCCCACCCGCCATAGACGTACCCTCAGACTGGGTTGCTCCCTGGCCAGCTCTGTTTACATGCTGCACTAGTGCATGGGCTGCCCCACGGGCTGCCCCACACCTGCAGGGCGCTGGTGTAATCCTGGGGCTGGGCTCTGCTCCCAGCACTGGGATGCTGTCCCAGCTGCTGGGACCAACCCATGGGTGCAGCTGGGGATGGGGCAGGGTAGCCTGCTCCCCTCTGTCCAGTCACAGCCCCGGGGCAGCTGCAGCAAAGCGGCGCTAGGGCCAGGATGTGGGAGCCAGCAAAGCAACAGGGGTGCTAGCGCCCTTCCCCCACTCACAGCCAGGGCGGGGTCAGAGCCGCAGACCCCCCCCCGTCCCCCCATCCCAGATCCCTTAGGGCTGACAGGTGGCTGCACCGTGCCAGGCGCTGGTCCCACTTACTCCTTCTCGCCTGTCAGCTGCGCGATGTGCTTGATCTGCTCCCGGATCTTGTGCCCCAGTTTGTCGTTTGCTTGCCTGAAACAGGGCCGGAGGGGAGGGTCAGCTGGTCCCACGGAGCCGTGTCCCTGCGCTGAGAGCCCAGCCAGAGTCCTGGTCTCTGGGGCGCCCAGTGATGGGCACATGGGGAGGCAGCTGTTGTGCCAGTGGCCGGCGTCCGGTGGAAATGCCGCACAGGCAGGAGCACGGCTGGTGCCGGGCTGCAGGGACGCAGCCCGATGCCTTGTTACCCCGATGCCACGGCTGCTCGTGAGGGGGGGGGGTTGGGGGGGAGGGCTGGGCAGTCGTGCAGGGACGCCCAAGGCAGCTCCGGCCCAGCCCCGTCACTTACTTTTGCTCCTTCACCCACTGGCTGACGTTGGCCAGCACCAGCTCGCTCTCGCGGTGCAGCCGGCGGCTGTCTGAGCGCGCAGCTCCCAGGGAAGAGCGCAGCGCCTCTGCCTGCAAGAGAAGTGACACAGCACCAGCCCCCCCGTGTCTGGGTCACGTGGCGCTGCACAGCTGCCTCTGGACAGGGACGGGGTCAGCCGAGCCAGGCTCCTAGCTCGAACCGGGCAGGAGCCCACCGGGGACAGCTACGGCGTAACCTGCCCCTAGGCCATGCGTTGCCTGAGCCCTTGGGTGGGGAGTGGCTCACAGCTGGCAGCAAACACCCACTCATGGGAGAAAGCCCGGGGGGGCCCTACCTCACTGCTGGAGACCACGAACTTCTGCCTTAAGACATTGAGCTCCTGCTGCAAGCGGGGTCTCTGCCAAGGAAGGGCATGTTCTGAGCAGGGGAAATTCCGTTACGCGTGGGGGCTGGGCCAGTGCTCCCCAGGAACCCACGTCTGGATGCGGGTAGGGTGCGAACAAGGCTCCACTCGAGGGTCAAGCCCACAGCACTGCCCCCCGTGGCCCGGCCCCCAGATCCCCATGTGCTGACCAGTCAGTGAGCCCTACCGCAGAAGGCACCATGCCCCTGTTGCCCCGGGGCTCAGAAGGGGGCCGAGGGCCACAAAGCGAACGGCCTCATCCGCCCTGCCAGCATTCAGGGACTCGTACTGGGCCAGCCCCAGGGTTCTGCGTGAGACACCATCGGCCCCCCCAGCCACTTACCTCTTCAGCGGCACCGTGGAGCTTTTCTTTCAACGAGGCCAGTTCCACCTTGACTACGACCAGGTCCTCGTCCCGCTGCGCCAGGGCCTGCGCGTTCTCCTGGTACCGCCTCTGCCAGTGCTGCACTTGGCTGCTCCGCTCCCCCAGCTGCTCCTCGAAGGACCGGACCTGCCGGGGATGAGTGGCGGCAGGTGGGGGCTGGGGCGGGGGGGGCTCAGGGAGGCGGTTGCAGCGCGCGGGTCACTCACCTGCTGCTGGAAACCCTGCAGCTGCTTCAGCTCCCCGTTGAGCCGCCTCATCCGCTCCTCATAGGCTGCTGTCTCCTCCTCCAGCCGGGCTTCCCTGGCCTGCGTCCGCACCAGCTCCGCCCGCAGGGCCGCCATGGCCTGCGCCGTCTCACTGAGCTGTCACACGGGGGGGGCGCTCAGGGGGGGTGCTCAGGGGGGGGCAGACAGCTGGGCTGTACTGACACCCTCCAGCCTGGGGCAGAAGCGTGAGCTGTGTACACACAGTAGCTGCCACGCTGGGCCAGGCCTGGCCGGGAGGGCCGAGACCCCTACTGAGCCCCCGCCCCAGCACAGGCCCCTGGTGCCGCACTGGGTGCTTGTACCAACGCGGGAATGCTCGGTACGCGGTCGCTGACTGCCGGGGCGAGGGGCTGCTCCCCAGGGTGCCGAAGGGTAACATGCTCCTGGGCAGAGCAGGCGCCAGGCGGGCTGTGTGGGCACCCGACCGTCTGGGCCGGTGTGAACGCCCCACTCGCTGGCGGCTCCCGAGAGACACGGAGCCGCAGGCTGGACCACAGGGCGGTGCCGGCAGGCAGAGCAGGTGCACAGCACGCGGCGCGGGGACAGAGCTCTCACCAGGCCGCAGAGTGGGGGGGCCCGAGGAGCTGTGACCCGAGTGTTCCCAGCGCCGCCCTGGGGGTCAGCACCGACTCTGCCAACCCTGCTCCAGCTCAGCGGAGCTGATGAGGTCCCTGTGGCAGGCCCTGGCTCTGCCCTACCTTCTCCAGCGCCTCCCTCTGCTTCTCTTGACAGGACGCAGTTGTCAGCGTCAGCGCCTGGACGGTCTCCTCCGCTGCAGTCAGCGTGCGGGTGCTTTGCCGCTCTCTGGCCTGAGCTGCTTCCAGCTCCGCCTGCAGCTGGGCCAGGGCCGACTCCTGGAGCGTGGCCTGCGGGGAGGACGGTGCGGTCAGCTGGGCACCAGCGGCTGGGCCAGCTCTTGGCCTGTGCGGCAAAGTGCGGCTGGGGCGCTCACCTTGCCGGCCTGCTGCTGTATCCGCTGCTGGTGCTCTCCAGCTGGGCACAGCCCTGCCTGAGGCTGCACTGCAGGCCCCGGCTTGTCTGCTCCTGCTCCCGCACACAGGCAGGGCCGTCAGCACGGCGCGCTCGCTCACCCCGCCACACACCGGCCCCAGCCAGCCTCCGTGTCTCCCCCCCACGGCCACTGCCCCATAGTGGCCTTGTCGCCTGCTCTGCTGGGACCCGTCACGGGCTCACCGCTTGCTCGCTGCTGTGGAGCTCCCGCTGCAGCTCCTCGCGCTCGCTGGCCAGCACGCGCTCCCTCTCCTGGGCTCTCCACAGCCGCCGCTGGAGCTCTTCCTCCCGGCCCTGCAGCTGGCTCAGCTCCGCCCGCTGGGTGGATTCCT
Source organism: Platysternon megacephalum (assembly GCA_003942145.1). Taxonomy (NCBI): domain Eukaryota; kingdom Metazoa; phylum Chordata; order Testudines; family Platysternidae; genus Platysternon; species Platysternon megacephalum. Next base: position 3,331,233 of record QXTE01000151.1, on the reverse strand, counting down.
GCTCCTGGAGCTAAGGGAACATGGGGCTGCAGCTGCGAGGCCAGGACCGCCCTCTCCCTCCACGCGAGCGGGGGCACCGGCCAGGGCAGCATGAGTGCCGAGGGAGGAGACGCTGGGTCGGGCTGGGCTGCAGGAGCTGGGCAACTGCTGGTTTGGGTGAGACGGCGCGTCCTGCATGGCTGATGCTTCCAGCGGGCGCCCGTCCTCCCTCCCCGACCTAAGCAGGGCGCTCCCGGTCTGCCTGGCACCCAGGGGCCAGGTCCCCCGTGTGCAGCCCCAGGGGGAGGCCACGCCCAGCCTGTACCTGCTGCTGCAGGGCTTTCGCCTGCTCCTGGCTGCTCCCCAGTTTCAGCTCCAGCTTGGCCATTGAGTGCTGATGTTGCATCCCCTGCTGCACGGCCACCTGGTGCCTCTGCTTCCACTGGCTCAGCTCCGCCTTCAGGCGCTCCAGCAGCTTCCTGCGGGCAAGGCCCCAAGACAGAGAAACTCCAGCCTCCGCCCCACGTGCCCTGGGAGCCCAACCGGACGCCCCACGCGGCTCTGCTCCCTGGCCCCTTCCCATCCTGAGTGACTCTGCCCCACAGCCACGGCTCTGAGTGCTGCCTGGCGCTGCTCTGGGTCATGGAGCCTGGCACGGGCAGGTGCCAACATCCTGTGCCCCTTGCTGGGCTCTTCCCACCTCCACCAGGGGCCACTGGCAGGTCCCCGGCTGCTCCCAACCTGCTCTGCTCCACCTCATCCGTGCTGCTGGACAGCTGCTCCTGCAGCACCCGCTGCTCCGCCTCCAGCCTGCGACTGGCCTGCTCCAGCCGGACACCCTCGGCCATGCGCTCGCTCAGCTGCTCCTGCGTGCTCTGCAGGCTGCTCTGGGCCAGCAGCAGCTGCTCCTCCTGCTGCACCAGCTCCTGAGCTGCCCGAGACAGGGAGGGACGTGCTCACCCAGCTGCTGCCCATCACACACAGCAGCTGCCCCCCCAGGCCGGGCAGCAGGAAGGAGACTCCTGCTCCTGAGCATGCCCAGTGTTCCGCCATTGACAGACTGGAGCTGAGGCGCCTGCTGGAGCCCATCACCTGGGCATCTGGGAGGCTCTGAGATGACTGGAACGGGCAGGCTCAGCCGTCTGCCATCCCCCATCCCCCAGGGTCAGGTATCCCTGTACTGGGGCCCACGGTACGATTAAGGGGCCGGTGGGACTCACTCGGGGGGGTGCGGTGCGGTACGCGGGCACCCCCCACCCTGCAGCTGGCAGATTCCAGGCGGGAACATCCCGGGCCTGTGGTGCGGGGGCTGGCACCTGCCAGGACTCGGAGGTGTCTCTCTAGGGAATGCCCCAGGCAGGCAACGTGTCTCGCCCGCCTTCCCCGAGCCACGGGAGCCTGAAGCCAGTGGTGCCGAGGGCCCAGCCAGGGTGCAGCTGCCTCGCTCACCAGCCACCTGCTGCTGCTGCTGGCTGTCCTGCAGGCGCTGTCTCAGCAGCTGGATCTCCTCCTGCAGGCTGTCGCTGGCCGCCTGGCTCTGCTCCCTCTCCTGCTGGGCCTGCTGCAGGCGAGCGTCCAGGCTCCTGGCCTCCGCGCGTTGCTTCTCCACCTCCAGCCCCTTCTCCTGCAGGGCGCTGCGAGCCTGCCGCATGGCGGCCTGCGCCTGGCGGAGCTGTTCATCCCTTCTCTGCATGATCTGTGCCAAGAGAGACCGCAGCACTGCCAGACACTGCCCCAGGGGCCACGCACCCCGCCCTCCGGCACAGCCCCACGGCCACAGGCCCCTCCACACGGCCCCACAGGTGCTGCCGCATCTGCCTGAGACCCGGGGGGAGGCTGGAGCCCGCTCCTGCTGCGAACGCACGTTGGCCCAGGGCCCCTGGCTTGTCCCTCCTCTGGGTCCCCGTCTCCTGGGCTCACCTGCTCCTTCTGCGCACACAGCCGGCGGCTCTCCCGGAGCTGGCCCTCCAGTTGCTGGATCAGCTGCTGCAGCTTGGCCACCTCCAGCTGCTTCCGCTCCACCTCAGCAGCTGTGTCCTGCCTCAGGCTCTGCACCTCCAGCTCCAACTTCCCCAGGGCTGAAAAAGCAGCGCCACGCTAGTGCCAGCTCCTGCCTCCTGCAGATGCCCTGAGCCGCTGGCTGCTGTCGGGCGTCTCCACCGGAGCCGTGACTCGCAGCTCTGCACACACCCCGTGCTGGCCGGGCTTCAGCCAGCGCCAGTAACCGCAGTGCAGCCGGCGGGGACAGCTCCAGCCCAGATGTACCCTGTGTGACGCCAGCACGGGGCTGGGCACAGACTCCCGCACTGTGTGACGCCAGCACGGGGCTGGGCACAGACTCCCGCACTGTGTGACGCCAGCACGGGGCTGGGCACAGACTCCCGCAGTGTGTGATGCCAGCACGGGGCTGGGCACAGACTCCCGCACTGTGACGCCAGCACGGGGCTGGGCACAGACTCCCGCACTGTGTGACGCCAGCACGGGGCTGGGCACAGACGCCCGCACTGTGTGACGCCAGCACGGGGCTGGGCACAGACTCCCGCACTGTGTGATGCCAGCACGGGGCCCTGCTCAGCAGGGAGCAGCACCTGGCTGCAGCTCCGCCCAGGCTGAGCGCGGCTCCCTGATGGTACAGTCCTTGCCCTGCCTGCTCGTGGCCAGGCAGCCAGGACTCTGGGCTCACCACGGGCTCAGCAAGGAAGGCAAAGCAGGCCCAGCCCTAGCCCCCCCCCCCCCCCANTGGCTCTCGTAGCTGGCGTTGGCGTGACTGTGAGTGGCTGTGTAGGAGGCAAACTCCGTCTGCACGTTCACCAGAGTCTCTTCGTCTTCCAAGCACTGAAACCACAGGCAGCAGGATACCAGTGGTCCGGGCCCCAGAGAGCCCCTGGGGGTTTACTGGCCTCCCCAGGGGCTGAGTCTATAGACTAGTGTCAGCGTGTCAGGCCTCCCCCAGCGGCCGGGAACACCCGGAGGGCCCTGAGCTGTGGTGTGACGGCGCGAGCCTGAGACAGGTGTTCGCACGGTGTGTGTGGTACGCCACGCACCCAACACGCTACCCGGGCGCTGGTCAGGCAGGGGGAGGAGACGCTGCCTGGCTTACAAGGGAGGCTATTTGCATATGGGGCCGCTGCAGCTCAAGCCTGCAAAGTTGACAAGAGCTCACAGCAATCTGCGCCAGGCACGCCCAGCAAGGATGCGGCTCAAAGAATTAATCTGGTGTCTCAAGAGAGGCAGCGCCACCCCATAGCCCTCACACAGGGTGAGCGCCGGGAGCCAGCCGTGGGGTGCAGTGACCTTCATTACCCAAGTCCTACTACAGTTTTGTTTTACATGTAACCACGTTCCCATATGGGGACTCGCTGCTTGTGGGTAAAGAACGGCCCCTTGTCACAGTCCCACAGGGCAGTGGTGAGGGCGAAGCAGCTCGGTGACCTGGAGGCGAAGCTGCTCGGGGGGGGGTGTCCCGTACCGTGGGACGCTGTGAGTGCTGGACACGCCTGGGGGGGGGGCTCACAGGACTCGGGGGCAGAGGGACAGCGCAGCCTGGGGCTGGCGCAGTCGGGGAGCTAGCGAGGTGCCACCCAGCCCTCGGTACCCTGGGACGCCCCCCATGGCGGAGGGTGGCGCGGGAATGCCTCGGGGGGGAGGTACTAGAATGCCGCTGCCTGGGCTGCTGCGCACGCTGCAAGGGGCTGCAGGGAAGAGCCACAGAAACGGCCTGGCCCTGAGGCTGCACGAGCTCGATCTGTCGCTTGTCTCCAAGGGAGACCGAGCGGTGACGTGGTTGCCACGGCACCGGATCTTCGCGAGGAGCCAATACCGGGGCTGCCAGGCTAGACCCAAGGGCTGGGCGCTAAAGCCAGACCCGCTCAGCTGAGCACAAACCGTGAGCAGGGTGGGCAGAACAACCCGCCATGGGACGGGGGGGCCTCGCCAAAGCCGGACCGGACACCTCTCTGCAAGGGGCCTCGGCCACACGAGTGGGGCTGACCACGGGGGTAACCAGGTGACACTCCTGGTACCCAGGTCAGCCTGGATAATCGGCCGCAGAGTGAACTGTTACTTGCCCTACAGTAACTGCAGCTCTGCCAGCCGTGCCGGCTGCGTGGCTCCCACGTGGGCGAGATCAGCGGCGGGGCTGGGCCTGGGCCGTGCATGGCCCCTCTCGCCTGCCTGAAGAGCTGGAGAGCCGAGCAGCTGCACCCAGCCCTCCCTGCCTCACTCAGACCCTGGCTCTGGAGGACTCTGGAAAGGCAGGCCCAGCGGGCGGGTCGTGGGGGTCACACAGGCACCGTCAGGCAGAACCACAGGGCAAGTCACCAGTTCTTTTCCAGGCGGGTGCCTGCAGTGCCGACTGACGAGCAGTGGGACCGTGGAGGCCTGAGTGCACGGCTGCCCTACCGAATGGGATCGCACCCTGCGGCCAGCTCAGGGCAGAGCCGGGCTTCCACCGCTCAGCAGCCGACACGGGGCTGCTCCTGGGGCATGCGGCGGATGCAGCTGGTGCTCTGGGGGCGTGAGCTGTGCTGGTCGGAGGGGGCGGTCCAGCGGCCATATGGTAGCAGGCTGATGTATGCGGCATCATCCATTTGGAAAGTCTCTGGGGGGAGCCGGCGTGAGCCTTCAAAGCACAGGGATGGGGAGCCGGCGGGAAAGGCTCAGTCCTGCCAAGGTAGGATAATCAGGCCCCGGTGGCGCTTGTAGTTCTGGGGAGAAATGGCCTTGGGAACGAAGTGGCCCGGCTGTCGTGACAGTGGGACGCAGCTGGGGGACTAACCGTGCGGTGAGGCGCACCACAGCCTCGGGCCCGTGGGTGCTGGGTAAGGCAGGGCAGCCACAGCGCTGGTTGCTGGCCCTTCTGGCTGCTGGGCTAGCGACTAACAAGGCCATCTTGAGCATGAGCTGGTGTGACAAGCACCTGGCCAGTGGCTCCATCAAGTTAAGGGCAATACCGCGAGCCCATGTCAGACACTCTCTCACCAGTGGTCAGCACGCACTCACCCCATCAGCCATCTGGGCAGCGTGGGGGGAGATGCATGGCCCCGGCCTGCAAGGGGGTGATTGCTGCCAGGTGCACCTTGAGGGCACTGAAGGGGCGTCCAGGTCTAGTGGAGAGTTTGGGGTGCAGGGGCCAGCCCTGGCTCAGTGTGAACCCCTTTTCCATTTGGAGGTGTAAATCTTCCTCATGGGAGCGTCCCACTGAGCAGCAGGGTCGATAGGATGCAACCAGCCACCCCCCAGGCTGTCAGATGGAGCAAGGTCGGGTCTGGATGGAGTGCCTGCCCTTGGGGCCGCGCTACTCTGTCTGGAGCACCCGGAAGTGACATGGGAGGCGGGACACACGTTTGGAGGAGATCTGTCAGCATCCTGCTGGGCCTTGACTGGCACGCCTGGAACCAAGGCAATCAGTGCACTCAGGAGCCCTCGATCCCATGGAAGGAGGAAAGTGTGTAATGCCCCTAGGCTCACGTCTCCTGGCACAAAAGGCTGGACACGTTGTATAATCCTTGGTGGTAAGCGGGTCTATAATGGGATTCCCTCCCCGCAGTGAAATATTGATTGGATGATGGAGCTGGTCAGGGACTACGCGTGGTTGATGGATTGTCTGTGCATGACGTCTGCCAGGTTGTTGCTGACTCCTGGAAGATGAAGAGCAGCTGGGCTTATCCTGTGTGGTTGACATCACGTTCTCCCTCCCTTGCGTGCCTCCCAGCCTAGGGGTGATGGGCAGATGCTTCCTTGTTTGGTTACACTGTAGAGCACATTGCAGCTGTGCTGGCTCTGAGACGCTGCTCTGCGGAGGGCTGTGGGACAGGTTGGGATCCCATGCAAGTGAACCAGCTCACGAGTACATTTATGGTGAAGAGCCACGTCCTTTGGAGGCGAAGTCCCTGGTGTCCGGAGTCGGTCCAGGTGTGTGCTGCACCTGATTCTTGATGAGTCTGTGACCAGTGTCTTTGCAGGAGGCGGTGTGGATAAGGACCCCACACTGTGATGGGTCTCTGGGAATCCAGGGCATTGCCCTGAGGTCTCCAGTGGCCGTTTCTTCTCTGCAAGCTGCTCTTGTTCTTCCCTGTCTGCAGCCAGGAGCTGGCAGAGACGCAGGAGGGGATTGAGAGCTGGTTACTGCCTCAGCCTTTGGACACTGCGGGGGATCCTGACCTGAGAATTTGGTCAGCCCAGTTGCTAGGAACATGTGGAAAGATTTTACCTTGAACCAAGTCTAGTTTGTTAAATTTTAGTTACTAGGAAGTGTTTTGTGTTTATTTCTCTTGTAACCATTGCTGACTTTAATATCTTATACTTGTCCTCACTTCAGATCTACCTATTTGTAGTTAAATAAACTTGTTTTATTCTTTAATCAAAACAACCCAGTGCTGTGTTTAAATTGATTTGTTAAAGTCACAAACTGTTTCCCCTTTGAGGGGCAAAGCTCCTCTAATCCCTGAACTTCCCAGGAGAGGGCTGGACTGTGCAGAACACACGTTTTTGGGGAGAATCCAGGACTGGGAGTGTGCTGGGGTCACCCTGCGGGTAGTAACCAAGGCTGCTGGAAGTCAGAGTGTGGCTGGTGTGTAGCTGACAGGCTGCTGGGCTCAGAGGGGCTGGCCCAGGGCTGTGGCTACACACAGACACTCAGGGGTGACCCGCTGGCTGGCTGGCTGGTTGTGAGCAGCCCACGCTGGGAGCTACAGCAGCAAAGTGTTGTGAGGCACCCCAGGTCGCCGGGCAGGTGGTAACAGCCCCTCGCTGGTCGGGACTGCTCCCCGGAATGGGACAGGTACCCAATGTGACTTGTGTTTCCAGCTGGGACCAATAGGCAGCCAGTGCGGATTCCAGAGCACTGGTGTCCCTCATCCCGACAGAGATGCGCTGCGTCCCGCACGGCTCCACCAGAGCATGATGTGGCAATCTGGAGGGACGGTGTGTGAATGTGTAATGGGTGAGCGTGTCCATGTGAGGTGGTGTGTGATTGTGAGTGGGCAGGGGAGCAGGTGTGAATGCTGGCGTGCAGGTGACGTTCTCTAAAGCACTGACAACATGCCAGCCCTGCACACAGGCCCTGCCCCACGTTGCCCAGGCTGACTCAGGGACCGAGGCAGTGCACCGGGAGGGAGAGAGCCAGGCCAGCTGCCCCACTTCTCTTTGCTCACCTTGGTCTGACTGGCAGCCAGCTGCTCTCGGAGGCCCTGGATGCTCTGCTCATGCTGGTGGCCGTGCTGAAGGCTCCTGGACAGCTCCTCCTGCGTGGCATGAAGTTCTTGAGTCAGCTGCTCCATGGCCGACTGGTTCCTCCTGCCCGTCATCTCCTGCTGCAGAACCAGCTGCTTGCTGCACAGGTTGATGATGGTGTCATCACACTCCCGCATCTGCAGCAGGGACGAGGAGCAGCTCTCAGAGGGGCCAGACAGCAGGACCAGCCCAACCCGCGGTGCTGATCAGTGGGGTGGGGGCTGGGCCAGCTCCCCTGCCTGCGGCCTGGCTCCCTTCCGAGGGAAGGATTGAGAATGACATGGGAGGAGGCCGGCTGCCCACTCCACGAGGCTCCCAGGGAGGAGAGCAGAGGCAGCCAGAGCTCACTGAGCACCATGGAGAGCCTTGCGCCTGAGTCTGTGCAGCCCTGACACCGGGGCAGAGCGGGTCCCAGCTGCACGGCCTGTGCTGGGCAGTGCTTCTCTGAGCCGAGCTGGAAGTCTCGCGTCGCACGCCCGGCACCGCCAGCACGGTCACAAGCCACGGGACAGCAGCGCTAACGGCTTCCCATGGCCCCTGCACCAGGTGGGTTCCCCTCCGATCCCACGTGTCGGGAGCGCCAGGGCAGACACCACTGGCATTGTTCGCTCGAGCCCCCCAGCCCAGCAGGTGAACTGGAGAAAGCCCTGGAGGGCGACCACAGGAAACCTCTCAGCATGTGCAGCCTGGGCCCCTGGGTGGAACTGTGCTGGCACAGCTGGGCTGCGGGGCTCCTGCCCAAACCCCTCCAGTGCACGCGCGGCGAAAGCACCGGCAGCTCATTTCTAATCCGAGGCGCAGGGCCCACCTGGCTGCTCATGTCCCGGAGCTCCTCCTCCAGGCTCTGCACCTTGCCCTCCAGCTCGCCAGCTCTGTTCAAGGCGGCCTGGTATTTCTTCTTGTACAGGTCCAGGCTGCTCTCGGTGGAGCTGCTCTTGCTCTTGGCCATGGCCAGGTGCTCCTGCGCCTCTCGGAGCTGCTCCTGCTGCAGGCAGAGCTCCCGCTCCTGCTTCTGCACCACCTCTTCGTAGTAGAACACCTGGGAGTGCGACAGCACAGGGGAGCCGCCTGCCGGCCTTTGCCCCGCTGGCCTGCTGGCAGTGTGGCGAGGGCCAGGCAGGGCTCAGGCCCAAAGGCCAGTCAGAGATGGACAGGTCCAGTCCGGTCCATCCCCTGGCTTGGGCAGGACTGGTCCTTACTGGTCTAGTCTCAAATCTCCCAAGGGCTCCCAAATCCTCCCCAGAGTGTCTCCCTCCCAGCTGGGCCTGGCTCCCTGGCAGGGGACTTCCGCCTTGTCACTCCCCCGCCCCGGGTCTGTTCTCAGCACTGGCCAGGTGCTGCCCCTCCCCGTGCGCAGAACCGGGACCCTGCTGTGGCACTACACGGCTGTCAGCTGAGCACAGGGCTGGAGCTGGAGCCCTGGGAGTGGGAGGCTGCTCCTGGCACAAGCTAGTTACACTGGCCAGGGCTGCTGCTAACCAGAACCAGCCCGAGCACACATCAGGCCCCTTCCCTGCCTCTGGATCCACGACAAGGGGGCCCTGACGGTGCCGGACTCGAGACTCTCGCCCTCCCTGCTGCCCTGCTCCACGACCGGGCGGTGGCCCAGCCCCAGAGGGGGCTGATGGGACATGCTGGGAGTGAAGGAGGGCTCAGCTCTGGGCTGCCTACTGAGAGGGGGCGACCCTCCCGGAGCCATACCTCCTCCTTCAGCGTCTGGCATTGCTGCAGCAGGAACTCCAGGTCCGAGCTCTGCCTCTCCATCGTGGACTCCCGCTGCTGCAGGTGGCTCAGATTCTCTTGGTTCTTCCCTTTGCAGACGTCCAGCTCCTGCTGAAGGTGCTGCAGCTTGGCCCGCAGCTGCTCCAGCTCTGTCTGGTGGGCTCGCTCGCGGGATGTGAGCTCCCCCTGCAGCCGCTCCACTAGCATTGCCTGCTTCTGGCCCTAGACACAGCCCAGACGAGCAGAGTCCCACACTGCGCAGTACAACGCCGGGCAGCGTAATGCACACTCAGGCCTCCGCTGTTCTGACCCCACCTCCCCGCGCACGACCCTGGCCCGGCCGCTCTCAGGCCACAGGGGACCTGGGAAGTTGGAGTGAAACCAGTTACGTCACTTCTGAGTTATTCTCACAGGCTCCAGCATGAGATTCGGGGCTGGGCGAAGGCCAAGGTAATGGAGGCCAGAAATGCGCAGTGGGACCAGTTCTGTGGAGAACGCCAAGGAGGACGTAACCATTTACAGCCTGCAGTCATGCAGGCCACTAGGAGGCCCCGTCCCCACTGGGAGGATGTAGCTGAGTATCCCAGGCCTAGACCGTGCACAGACCGGCCCCTCCGCGGTACCAGACAGACTGACGGACAGCACTGACTGGTCCCTCCGCGGTACCAGACCGACTGACGGACAGCACAGACCGGCCCCTCCGCGGTACCGGACGGACTGACGGACAGGACTGACCGGCCCCTCCGCGGTACCGGACGGACTGACGGACAGCACTGACCGGCCCCTCCGCGGTACCGGACGGACTGACGGACAGGACTTAGAGTCAGTTCAAGACAAAGGATTCAGGAGGCGGCCCCAGTTCCAGACAATGCCGAGCTGCTGGGGCTGGGAACTGCTCAGAGATACACTGAGGGGCAGACTTAGGCAGCAGAGGCGCCGACTCTGTGGGTACTCCAGGGCTGAAGCACCCATGGAAAAAAATTATTGGGTGCTCAGCACCCACCGGCAGCCAGCTCCCCTCCCCACAGTGCCTCCCGCCCACCAGCAGCCCCCGCTGATCAACTCCTCCCCCTCCCTCCCAGCCCCTTCTGTTCTGTGGCGTGCAGGAGGCACTGGGATGGGGATAGGAGCGGGGATGGGGCGCACTCGGGGGAGGGGGCAGGAAGAGGCAGGGTGGGGGTGGGACCTGGGGCAGGCAGAGGCAGGGTGGGGGTTTGAGGGAAGGGGGTGGCTAGGGCACTGCCAGGGCCAGGAGGAAGCTGGCACCGGTGTTAGGCGGAGGCTCAGGCCGTGCTAGCAGAGATGGTACGTCTGCACACTGAACGGACCCAGGGCCAGACAGCTTCCATCGCTCGCTCCTGTCTTTAGAAGCCCCAGGAAGCCAGTTGCCTGGCTGAGGGTACCACCACGGCAGCGCTGGCTCTGTGCAGGCAGGGCTGGGCAGAGAACAGGGCTGGCAAGCGCTCACCTGGCCGATGCAGATCTCCCGCTCGTGCTGGAGCTGCTGGATGCAGCAGGTCTGCTCCGCCATGGCCTTTCCCCGCTCCCCGCAGATCTCTTGCAGGCTTCTTACGTCATCTTGCAGCTGGTGGAGCTTTCCCTTCAGGCTGCTCCCCTCTGCGGCGCTCTCCTTCCCCTGGGCAGCACCACAAACACACGTCACTGACCCCGACGGTCAGGGCAGAGGCATGGGACCGCGTGTTAGCCTCAGCGCACACAAGCGACGACATGGCGACAATGCACCGGCCTGGGTGATGGCACTTGGGGCCTCAACCCCTCCCTGCTCTGCTGGGTTCCTCGCACCAGCGGGTCTCGCTTCGCACCAGGCGGTCAGTGGCTGCACAACTCCGCCCTTTATATCCTTCGCCCCGGGCTCCCAACTACAGAGATCAGGGCTGCAGAGCAACTGTCCTGCGTAAAAGGCCCCGGCGCGTGTTGGAGCACGGCCCGAAGGGGCTGCTCGCCCAGGCTCCATGCCCAGCTGCTACCCCGAGGCAGCGAGGAAGGGGAACGGACTAGCGGATTCGTCCTGGGGGGACCTGCTAGTGCTGTGTTCAGTGAGGGGCCACGTGCTGCGGCCCTCGCTGGGTGGCGCTCCACACACAGCCCCCTCGGGCAGCTCTCGGGGCTCAGGGATACGGGAGACTGGCTGCACCAACTGCAGAGCACGCGCCAGCACCTGGAACTGTAGCCAGCCATGACGATTCCCTGCTGGGCCCACCATGCCCCGACTGCAGAGGGGCTGCAGGGCAGACGGGTCCCCACAGTCCATGGACAGTCCATGCAGCCAGCGCCTCTGCAGTGAAAGCTCACCTCATCCTTCACTCGCGCCAGCTCCTCCTCAGCACTTCTCAGGTCTCCTCTGAGCGTGCCGATGGTCTGGTCACGGCTGCACACCTGCAAAGCCCATGGCTGGTAAAGCAGCCTTCTCGCAATGGGAACTCTGGAGATAATGCTTAGAACTTAGAACCCCACTTCCGAAAACATTCCACCGTGAGCACGGCCTGCCCGGCTCCAGCAGCCTGGGGGGCGGTGTGGGGAGGAAGGCAGCTTGCGGGGGCAGGGCTAGCAGGGAGACAGACAACAAAATAGCAGCGGCAATTAGCTCAAAGCATCAGAGCTCCAAGAGCTGGGAGGAAGGCTCCAGCCACCTGTGTCCTAGGCGCTGCCCTTCGGAAAGGGACGCTCAGGCAAGGTGAATCTAGGAAACCCCAGGCCAGGGGACAGACTAATCCACAGCAGGAGAAACCCCCACCCAGCAGCCTGCCGAGAGGATGGTCTGGAGGAAGAGAAAAACTTGCTGTCCTCTTCCCAGTGCTGTCTGCTTACCTCCTGCTGCGTGGTCTTATGCCTCTCCCGCAGGACGGCCAGCTCCCCAGCCTGCTGCTGTTGGTCTGAGCCCAGCTCTGCGAGCTGCCCTGCACACCTGGAGAGCTCCTCTCGGGCTGCCACAAGATCCGCTTTCTGCTGCTCCACCAGCTGGTCACGCTGCAGCAGCTGGGCAGAGGAAAGGAACAGCTGGAGCCAAAGCCAGCTTCCCAGACACTGCAGCCCAGCTCAGCTCAGCTCCCGCTCAGATACCCAGGCTAAAGGAGCCATGCAGCGCTGGGGAGATGGGGCAGGCAGCCCTGCAGTGCTGCTTTGGAGAGTCACACCTGGAGGCATTGCTAATGCTGCTGCTTTACCAGGCCAAGGCGAGGCCCCGCTGGGCGATGAATGGGAAACGCACGGGAAAGGAGCAAAGACTCCTGGGACTGCCCCAAGACAGGCTGCTGGCAGGGAGACGGCTCCCGGGTGCTGGACCCTTGGCAGGGCCGGCGCAACCCATTAGGCGACCTAGGCGGTCACCTAGGGCGCTAACATTTGGGGGGCGCCGGCGCCCCGGTCGTCGTCGGTATTTTGGGGGTGGGACCTTCCGCCGCCTCTGTCAGGGGCAGCATTTCGGGGGCGGGACCTTCCGCCGCCTAGGACGCTAAAAAAGCTGGCGGCGCTCCTGACCCTCGGCCTGAGACAATCTCGCCAATACAGCTCTTGCCACATGCCTGCTCCTGCCTTAGCCCAGGGCAATGAAAAGACCCAGGGGCTCTGTATGTGCCCAGGATCCATATTGGAACAACAGTGCTCAGCCCTCCCCCTGCCGGGCCCCTCCGTCAGAGGGCAGGGCACCAGGAACAGGCCTTGGAGGGACAGGAGGAAAGGGGGGGCTCCGTGTGGCCAGGGCATGGAGGGAGCAAGTTGTGGGGACTAAGCGAATGGTCACCCCGGTGCTGATTGCAACCCCCCCTCTCCTGCACGTGGCAGCTGGCCTGCCGGTCCTGCAGCAATGCCACCTGGTCGCGCCCCTCTGTCCTCCGGGCCAAGTGGGAAGGACAGGCAGGATCGGGGTCGGGTGTGGCACCAGTTCCAGCAACGCTTCCCACCCGCCCCACCCCAAGGAAGCTGCATGAGCTGGCCATGTGCAAAGGCACAGACACGACTGAATGGAGGCTCAGGTGTCTGCTTCTCTCCCTGAGCCTAAGCTGGGGCCCACCTGGGTCTCTGACTCCTTCTGGACGTCCTCTTTCCCTTGCCTAGCACCCTGCAGTGCTTCCTGAGAATCTCGGAGCTGCTCTTGCAGGTGCTGGAGCTCCTCGTCTTTCCTCTGCAGCTCCTTCTTCAGGGAGCATGACTCCAGCTGCGATGTGCTCAGCAGCGCCTCCAGCTGGGCTGCCTGGGGAAACAATGCAAGAGGCTGTCTCAGCGTGTTGCTGGTGGCCACAGCTGTCCTTTGGGCCTGTCCTGGAGCAGTCTGCTTTAGGCCTTGTTGGAGCAGGAAGCATAACTCGCAGTGTGAGCCAAAGCAGGCCTGGGCAGAACAGTAACACCAGGCACTGGCTAACCAAGGGAGCATATTCCTGACTGGCGAGGATGGTGCAGATCTCTCACGTAGCTGTGTAAATGCATTCCCAAGGGATGGGACAAGAACACCCGACCCTCCAAAGGACCAGCAGGGAGGCAGGTACAAGGAGCAGGGTGGTCCCTAACCACGTCAGGCGTGTGAGACGTAACTTGTCTGGATCAGGGTATAAGGAGATGTCCTAGGAGGGTATCTTTGTACTTGCCGAGGGGATGGCAGCCTGGTGCGCTGACTGAGCTGGTACCATTGTTGTGTGCACCAGGTGTTCGTGCACCTGTAACCACTGAGCCGGGGCACTAGCACTGGCCTTCGTCCACAATGAACCTGGCCAAGCGCCTTTGCCACCGAACCCAGCCAGGTCTGCGGAATGAACGCACTGCGCGGGCTGCTAATCCCGCTGGCACCAGGGCTCCAGGCACAGCAACGCTGCAGCATCAGGAATGCTTCGCAGTACCGACCACATCTGCATCATTGCCCTCCACCAGCCCCAGCCCTGGGGCCTGCATGCTGCGGAGCCTGAGGGATGCTAGGGGACACAAAATGAAAATGGGAGCCATACGGCCACAGTGCCTGCTCCAGAAGTCCCTGCCCAGCGATCTGGGACACTGCCCACAGCCTGGCAACACGGTGCCAGGCAAGACTCTGCCATGCCCTTTGTGTGTGAAATTAGAAGGTTCCCTGAAATGTCAGCCAGAGAGACCCCACCCCCCCGACAATCCTGCCAGCGCTAGCAGCAAGCAGGAGGGGTGGAGAGCGGAAGGCAGAAGAGACAGCAGATGTAGGTGCAAAGGGAAGAGGCGCTAAGTAGTGGGCTCTCCCTTAGCTCCAGGCGGGGTACCTNACCTAACACAGCACCGACTGGTACCAGCCTCGTTACCCAACGGCCTTCTGCATCTGCTGCAAGCAGGAGCCTGCGCCTGGCAAAGCACGCAGGTGAACTGAGCATCTGCCTCCATGTGACCAGCGAGTGGCTGAATGGAAAACTGCTCCCAGAGGGGAATCCAGACATCAGAGCTGGGAAGTGCTGATAGGTCCCATCTAGTCTGTCCCCCAGGGCAGTGCTGGATTGTTTCCTGTGGCATATTTTTCTGGTGCTTTTCCCAGTCCAGTTTCATTTGGCTGAAGCACTGGGGCTTTCTCCCCTCCCCAGCTGGCCCACGGCAGACAGGCCCCTTCCCCAAGGAGCGACAAAGGGGGGATAAAGTGCCCCCAGGATGGCTGGGGTGAGGGCAACCGTGCACAGACGCCTCGAGGGAAGCCAGACGGCACAAGAGGGCTTTCAGGAGAGGGCACGGGGGGGCCTGGGGAGCACGCTGGAAGGGCGCTGCCTGGTGAGACTTGTGCAGTAGCTCTTCCCATCAGTGGCCAGGGCGGGGCCCTTAGCTCAGCAGTTCCACACACTCTAGTCTTTGTGGGTCTTTCCTGCTGGCTTGTTAATTCCTTCAAGGCTCTGCCTGTGATCTGCGCCCTCAGCTCCGCACCACGACAGTCTCTCAAACCTGGCCTCGTCCACCGGCCTTCCTGCTCCAGCCTCTCCCCAGCCAGGATGAGTCCTCAGCGCTTGGAGCTGACCCCACGGCTTGCCTGGTGCTAAGTGCTGACAGGAGTAACGGCTCCTCAGACCCTATCTCAGTCCCTGCGGGAGTGGGACCCGGGAAGCCATCGCCCTGGCAGGAGCAGCCGGCCTGCCGAGATGAGAGGCTGCACTGCCCCTGTGGCTCCCCTGGGCGCACACAGTGAGTGTCCTTTGCTCTTACCAGGACGCACAAAGGCCTGAAAGGGCGTCTCAGGAAAAGGACTGGTTCCTGCCAGTGTTTTCCATTAGAAATTCAGCTCTGGCACCTGGGGAGACGCCGTGGCAGTGTCTGCAGCAGAGAAACTTACAAACTGCTGCTGGCGTCATGAGAGCGCCCCGGAAACGTTCTCTGAAGGCGACTGGGGAAGGAGTGGAAGGTGGGAGCCCAGAGCACAGTGGCAGCTGGGAGGGATGGCGGGTCAGGCCGGTGGCTGAATCACTTTGGTTCTCGTTTTCCTGTTAACACCTTCAATTTGCAGAGGACTGAAAGTGATTCAGATGAGTCAGGCCTAGAGCAGACTGAGGGATGTTGGAGGATGGCAGGTGCCAGTCAATGCTGCTAAATGCAAAGCTCTGCGCATTGGAGGGCACAGCGTAATGTCAACGCCTCCCAGGTTCGGCCCGATCAGCTGTGCCAGCCCAGGGAGCTGGGTGCCATGGCAGATGGCAGCCGGATGGCGAAAATGAACGCACGTGTCCCTGCTGCAAAGAGCAGGAGTGCTCATCCTTTCTCCCAGTGCCAGCACTGCTCACTTGGCTGGTTACCAGCGTCTGCTCATTCTTCAGCACCAGGCCTTGGGCCTCCAGCCTGGCATGCAGAAAGCCAGTCTCCTCCTCCAGGTGGTGACAATGGCCCTGCAGCTGGGCTTGCTCCTCTTCCAGTGCCCGGATGGTCTGGTGCTGCTGGTTCATCTAGGGGACAAGGAGGTGTAAGAGATACAGACATTAACATTGTGACAGTTGCAGTCTATGGTTTTATAAAAATGTGATAACGAGTGAATATAATGTAACTGGAATATGCTTCATGCAAAAGGTCTCTTGTAAGGTATCATTACAAAGCTTATAATCTACTGACTGTGATCATCCTATTTGTATAAATGTACCACTCTTGTATCTAAAACTAGAAATATGAAATATAACTCTGAGGGCCTATTGTAATTATGCAAAGTGTGGGCCATTAATGGTGGTTTGGAATCTTGATGACTCCCATTAACCAGAGCCATTGTCTGCAGATGGCTGTATTTACCTGTGAGTCTTCCTGTATATGTGTGTGCTGGCAAGTGAGTAATGAAGCCTTGCAGTGACATGTGATCATGTCACCTGAACTGGAATCCATCTTTAACCTGGTGCTTTTCCAGTGAGGGGTGGGGGAACCCAGAGGGACAAAGGATTCCCGCCTTATGCAAAAGATATATAAAGGGGTGGAAGAGAACAGAGAGAGAGAGGAGCCATCATGAAGAATCCCCTAGCTATCACCTGAGCTGGAACAAGAGCTGTACCAGGGGAAAGAATTGTGCCCAGGCCTGGAAGGTGTCCAGTCTGAGGAAAAAACTTACTGAAGCATCTCTGAGGGTGAGATTATCTGTATTCAGTTTGATTAGACATAGATTTGCGCATTTTATTTTATTTTGCTTGGTGACTTACTTTGTTCTGTCTGTTACTACTTGGAACCACTTAAATCCTACTTTCTGTATTTAATAAAATCACTTTTTACTTATTAATTAACTCAGAGTATGTATTAATACCTGGGGGAGCAAACAGCTGTGCATATCTCTCTATCAGTGTTATAGAGGGCGAACAATTTATGAGTTTACCCTGTATCAGCTTTATACAGGGTAAACGGATTTATTTGGGTTTAGACCCCATTGGGAGTTGGGCATCTGAGTGCTAAAGACAAGCACACTTCTGTGAGCTGTTTTCAGGTAAACCTGCAGCTTTGGGACAAGTAATTCAGACCCTGGGTGTGTGTTGGAGCAGACGGGAGTGTCTGGCTCAGCAAGACAGGGTGCTGGAGTCCTGAGCTGGCAGGGTAAACAGGAGCAGAGGTAGTCTTGGCACATCGGGCGGCAGCTCCCAGGGGGGTTTCTGTGATCCAACCCGTCACAAACATGTGCCTTGAAAATACGTTGTTGACAATCTCTCTCTCTCTCTACTCCCATCTAGCTATCCAGTGGCAATCACCCTCATGCATATTCCATACCCCAGCTTCCTCTCCAATGAGAGTCAACAGGCCCATCCCCACAAGCGAGACATCCTCTTTGGGGAGCGTTAATTAAGCTAAAGCTAAAATACGCCATTCCCAGGGAAGTACAGCTCTGAGGCTTGTTGAGGAATTGTCCAACTCTTGTTAGTTTCTCAAACCAAAGACTCCCATAACTCACTTATGGATGAGCCTTCCACCACTGAGTCTAGCTACGGAGAGCCCCGCCCCCTCTCCTGTGCAGAGCGCCCGATTGGCTCCCATGTGTTATACAGAACGAGAGAAGAGAAAAAAACAAAGTGAAGGGTTAAACCAATCAGGACTAGCTCGGCTGGTGCCCCAAAACCAGTGAGCATTACAGAGGTCAAACTTCCTGAGACCTCCAGATGCCGCTCTCTCTCTCTCTCTCTCTCTCCTCACCCCAACTTACACACTGTATATGCTGGTTTGCCTCTCCGTGTGACAAATTTGTCCGATTCCCCTAATGCAAAGTCTCATATGCAATGGTAAGCCTTGAACAATGTGAAAAGAATTAGATATAGTCAAAGAATGTACGGATAATGTCCACTAGACTTAGAAGACGCTAAGGGATTTTATTTGTTTTCTTTGTAAATAATTGTTGCACCCTAGAAGTGAGAAGAATTTTAGGGCTCTAGAAAGAAGAAAGCATATTAAAAATACAATCACATTGTCTAACACTGGAATATTAAGAGAAATTGCTTGAAAAGGGGGATCCCAATTGATAGTCAGGGGTAATAATGAAATACAGTCCATGTAATGCTTGCCTGGAGGATGTGACTGAGTCTGCCGAGATTCATCAAGCCCTCGGACCGCTACCCCTTCCTACTTCACCACGTGGGCACCAATGATACTGCCAAGCATGACCTTGAGCGGATCACTGCAGACTACGTGGCTCTGGGAAAAAGGATAAAAGAGTTTGGGATGCAAGTGGGGTTTTCTTCCAGCTTCCCTTTTGAAGGAAGAGGCCCGGGCAGGGACCGTCGAATCGTGGAAGTAAATGCATGGCTACGCAGGTGGTGTTGGCAAGAGAGTTTTGGCTTTTTCGACAACAAGCTGATGTTCCAGGGAAGTAGATTACTGTGCTGGGATGGGCTCCATCTATCCAATACTGGGAAGAGCATCTTTGGTCATCGTCTGGCTAACCTCATAAGCACAGCTTTAACCTAGGGATGGTGACATAAATCCGGCCAATGCGCATCTAAGCACAAGTAACAAAGACAAAGGGAAGGGGTAATTTTTGGAGAAGGGACTAGAAATCACAACTGCATCAAAAAGGCAAGAGGAAAAGCAACAGGGCAGTCTGCAAAATATCTTCGATGCCTCTACAAATGCAAGGAGTATGGAGAACAAGCAGGATGAACTGGAAGTCATGGTAGATGAAGAAAATTATGACTTAATTGGCATCACAGAGACTTGGTGGGACAACACCCGCGATTGGAGGACCAGCGTTGAGGGCTATAGCTTGTTTCGAAAGGACAGGTATGGGAAAAAAGGAGGAGGTGTTGAGCTGTCAGTCAAGATTGGCTACACAAGATTGGATACACTCCAAGGTCCAAGGTGAGTGACAGACCTAGTGAGCACAGGCACAGGAGTTATATGGGCCCATGGTGCCCGTGCTCCATCAATATTTAGCAATGTGGGCCTGGCGCCACCAATGTTTGGGCTTATCGTGCTTTGGGGGCCCCGTGCTTCAGGGGGATGTGGGGTCCAGGGCGGCCTGGGAGGTTAGCAGGGAGTCTAGTGCTTCCCAGAACGTCCACAGGACAGACCGGGCAATCGCCCCGGGCTCCACACTTTGGGGGCCCCGCACTCCAGGGTGGCCTGGGAGGTTAGCAGGGAGTCTGGTGCTTCCCAGAACGTCCACAGGACAGACCAGGCAATCGCCCCGGGCTCCACACTTTGGGGGCCCCGCACTCCAGGGTGGCCTGGGAGGTTAGCAGGGAGTCTGGTGCTTCCCAGAACGTCCATAGGACAGACCGGGCAATCGCCCCGGGCTCCACACTTTGGGGGCCCCACACTTCAGGGGGATGTGGTGAGGACAAGGGTAAAGAACAGTTGCGATGTTATGGTGGGGGTCTATTATAGACACCAAATCAGGAAGAGGAAGTGGATGACTTAGTCTACAAGCAGGTAACAAGATTAGCTAACACACGAGATAGTATTTATGAGGGATTTTAACTTCCCTGATATCTGTTGGAAGGCAACTGCTGCAAAATATAATACATCCTGCAAATTCTGAGCATGTGTACGAGACAGCTTTCTGACTCCGAGGTCGTGGAAGCTCCTTCACTGGAGGTTTTTGAAAGGAGGCTGGAGAGCCCCGTTTTGGATGGTTAGACACAACAAATCCTGCATCTTGGCAGGGGACAGACTGGCTGACCCTTGCAGTCCCTCTAACTCTGTGGTTTTCTGAGTCTATTAATAGAGCCCTGCAAATCTGCGGCTATCCGTTTTATATTTGCAGATGCGGATATCCGCGGATTACTTTTGCAGAGCGCAGATCAGATGCGAATACAAATTTTGTATCTGCGCAGGGCTCTATCTATGAAATGGATCAAACCCTCCGAATAAAAGAAACATTGAAGAAATTGACTATACACTTCTGCCATCTACTGGATATTGATGGAAGCAGCAGGGAAAGTGAGGAAGTTGAAAGCTGAGCGCCAGTTGGCAAATGACCAATTGAAATCCAAGGGTGGCCCCCTCCAATGAATCCCAGAGTCAGGGTAGATAAAACTGAGGTCATTAGCAGGTGACACACCCCAGAGCTGACTAAAGCTGCAGAATCCCCAGTGCAACAAGGAAGTGGTGAGATTCCATTTCTGAAATTGTTTCTCCTTCTGTTCTTTCACATACATAACTGAAATTTATCTGGATGAAGTTGACACTCTGTAGTGACCCATCAAGTTACCATATTTTAGATTCTGGCTAATGCTATATGCATGACCTCCTTTATAAATTCAAGCAAACTGACCTAAGAGAGATCTGAACTGTAACTTCAAACAATTGCTTTTGAAATTCTAAACTTGCCCCTTTTGGACCAATCCACTCAAATACCTGGGACCATATTCTTGAAAGTCCCTTAAAGACAAGTATATTCTTACTGCTTGGAGAAGTACTGAACGCATGATAAATGCATTGGGTACTAAGAACTGATGATTGAGGTCAGAAGTAAATGTAATATGAAATCTTGGTGATTTGCATTGTTCCTCTGTGTAACTGCTAACATCGCCCTACTCTGGACTGTATTGGTGTATTTAGTACTCGCCGAGAACACTGGTTGTGTCTACACTTGCCTGGCGAACTGCCACTTGGATACTGATGTGGCGCTGCATGAATTAATAAACTGTTGCCTGGTTAAGAATAATCAAGTGTCCTGATTTGAGAAATACTGTTCAAGTTAAAAGTTGACCTGAAAAGAACCCAGCATTGAAATCAGTAAGCTAATGCTCCCTGGACTCAGTACAGGGGCTTATTCTGTTCGATTCCATTCTAGATATGCTAGAACATGTAGCCAATTGGCAAATCTAGGTTCCAGGTTTAAAATCTAACTGGCACCTCAGAAAATTCCTGCAATTGATTCCCTTGTGAGCGTACAGAGTCTCTCAGGATTGTCATTCTCGTGCCCTGGGTCGACAGGGTGTGAGAGAGGAGAACCCGTTTGTGTCCTGCTTTGGGGCTGGCCACAGCTGCAGGACAGCCTCAGCCTGAGGGGGAGGTGACTATTGCTAGTGACGAAGCACCAATCAGGCTGATGGGCCAGCGTTTCAAAGGCAGGAATTGGTGTGTTACTTGGTGCTCGTGCAGTTGATGCGGCACAGGCGTGTCACGGGGACGGCACATGGGATTTGCAACTCTGTACATGTCAAAACCTGGTCCTAGAGCTCAAATGCTGAGAGCCCAGATTAGTAAATGTACCGAAAACAGAGTCCCAGTGTTTCACAGGAGCAGGCTGAGAGCGTCGGCTTTAACGAGGGCCCCCATTTAGTCTTGCGCTGGCTGGGGCCATGCTGGCATCTGGTCAATTCTTCCCTAGCTCTCACTGCTCTGTCAGCTCTAGCTGCTTTCTGGAGCCGAACCCCACTCCGTACAGTGCCAATTCATCCACCCAGCCCGGTACCCCTCCACTGTGCTCCAGCTGCAACTCAGCAAGGAGCCAGCCACTCCCCGGCAGAACCCAATGAGAGCAAACCCTCCCAACCCAGGTGTGTGGCCTCCAGCAGCACATGGGTTAAACACCCTGTGGTCAGTTCAGCAGTGAACCTTTGAGTATCTGGATGTAGCAAAGAACCTTTATCCTGAGCGAAGCCCCCTCTTTCTAGCCAGTCCCTTTCTCGAGTGCAGACTGCTGGACATGCCCACCCCTCCAGTACCTGCTCCTCAGCGCCCTGGCGCTTCTCCAGCTCTCTCTGCAGCTGGCTTTGCAGCGTGCGGATGGTCCCGTCCTGCTCTGCTGTCCTCAGCTGCTGTGCTTGGCTGGCCTCCTGCAGGCTCTGCAGCACCTCACCCCTCTCCGCAGCCTGCATGGCAATGGGACAGTGTCACTAGCTGGCCTGGCTGGCATCGTACACACAGCTGGGCCAGGGGCTGGTGTGGGGGCACCTTCCAGCCTTCTCCAGGATCCCTGGACGACTCAAAGCAGGAAGCCGCTGCAGGGCTGGGGGGCAGAGGCGGAGGCTGGCTCGCACCTCCAGCCTCTGGCTCCGTAACCCCAGCCCTGTAGCCACGGGAAGGCCCTAGCAGGAACGTGCTCTGCTCTCAGCGGAGCGATCGACCACCCTGACTCAGGCCGTTGCTCCGTGTTTCTACCTGTCCGAAAGGGTAGAAATAACAGAAACAAGTTGTTGGAAATGAAATTTCAATCCCTCCACGCCCTTCCCTGGCGGCACGGCTCCCCAGCACGGATCAATAGTGTTTAGACAGCCAAGGAGGTTTTTCTTCCCCTTAAAGCATCAGATCAATAGTGAAAAAAGCTGTCCAGCCCTCTGTGCACGTTGTAGTAAATGGGAACATCAGAGGCCTCCAGCTAAACGGATTGACGGGAGGCAGGAGCAGACCAGCACTTGGTAAGCAAGCGCCCATCAGCCAAGCAGAGACGGGGAGGGTGTCTGCCCGAATGGGGGGACCACGGATCCCTGCAGCTGGAGCCCCGAGCCCCTCACAGGGCTAAAGGCAGGAGCTGCTGGGCTGAAGCTGGAAGCCCTGGGGCTGAATCCAGGAGCCGCAGGGCTGAAGGCCTGAGACCTGAGTTCCGGTGCCACCATGGGGCTTGAGCCGTGGCACCCCCCCCCCATGGGGCTAAAGCCCTGAAACCCCTGGGCCCTGCCCCCCAGAATAGAAGTCAACCTGTTAGGCCCTGTTTTTATAGCATGGGGGGGGGGAGGGCGCAGAAAGAAAGCGGGTGAGACCCCCCTGCCCTACACCCTCAGGCTCCGAGCTGGGCTCTCGCTTTCCCCACTAGCTTCGCTAGCAGGCCAGGGCTGTTCACTGGAGGTAGGAAGAGGCCTCGCTGCAGCCATTGCCATGGAGGGCAGGAGAGGCGGCAGCCGATGTGCAGGGCAGGGGAACAGCAGCAACAAAGCTGTACCCGGCTGTCACGGCCCCATTTTAATGTGTCTTAAAGTGGGTTTCTGTAGCTTGGATGGTGCATTTCACACTGGTGCGAGCTGGGGGGCCTGAGCACCTCTAGGTATCTCAGCTGGGCCGCTGCAGGGCTGGGCCCGCACCCCGAGATGAATGGCCAGAGGGCAGAGCAGTGACGGCTCCTTGGCTCAGTCAACGTTTGGCCTCCTGAATGGGACAAGAGGGCCAGTTAGCTGCTCTTTTGCTTTGCATGCTAAGGTGCCTGACAGCACGTGCAGTTGCATGCTCAGTAGCCTGCCTAAAGTGTCTGAAAAAGCTGCCCTTATGTCTGTTTAATGCACATGAAGGTGATGGCACCAAGGAATAAACCCGTTTGGGGCTGTAACTATGGGATAAATTGCATTTGTTTTGCCTCCCCGACCTCCTCACTTGTACAGAACTCATGGCTCCAGCTCCAATCCACACCTCCCAGCAACCTGCAAACAGCAGCCACCTCCTTTTAAAAGACTCTGCTGCCAAAATGGTCCCTCCTCTCCTCACAGGAATGGATCAGGGACCAGCAAGAGCTGAAAATGATACTGAGGTAGTCTGGCCCGGCCCAGGGAGCGACTCCAGGTTTCAGAGCCCATCAGCTAGGCGGGATAGAAATGCTTGCTTTCAGGGCCAGCACCAGCTTAACAAGCAGGTGCTTGGGGCGGCCACTCGGGAGAGGGGCGGCATGTCCAGGTATTCGGCGGCAATTCGGCGGAGGGGCCCTCACTCCCGCTCGGAGCGAAGGACCTCCCGCCGAATTGCTGCCGCAGATTGCGATCGCGGCTTTTTTGGGGGGGGGGGGGGGGTTGGCTGCCTGGGGCGGCAAAAACCCTGGAGCCGGCGCTGCTTGCTTTAACCCCTTGGGAGCTGGGATTCCAGGCATTTTGGGAAGATGCTATACACAGAACTTGGCCCAGATACTCGAGCTGTTAAGGCTGCAGGGGAAGGCTCAGGCAGCAAGCAGTGGCTGGAAAGCTGCTCCAGAGGGGTAGCTGGCAATTCCCCCACTTTTGGGGAATCTCCTGGGTGTTATAAAACCAATCTGGCCGGCTCTCCAGGGCCCTTCCACAGAGGGGTGTGTTGAGGTATGCAGGAGGGCACAGCACCCTGGCCAGCCTTTGGCATGCAGCGTGCTCCCTCTGATCAAACACTCTGAATGGCTGTTACAAGTGGGGCCGGCTGGAAAACAAGGATCCCATTTTGCAAAAGGTGAAGGTTTTGGAGTTTGTGTTTGTGCCGCAGCAGGGTGGAGTGGCCACCTCAACCTCTTAAAGTTTTGTGTGAAAAAAACAAACCGAGTCAGAGACATCACCAGACTCGGTACCACATGACACTGATATAAAATTAACGTGGCACAAATTAAATGGATTAAAACCTGGCTGCCTGCTAGGGCTCAAATTGTAACTGTAGAGGAATTATCGAGTGGGTCTGTTTCCAGTGTGGTGCTGCAGGGACCAGGTCTTGGCCCCAGGCTATTTAAGGTTTTTATCAATGACTTGGAAGAAAACAAAATCATCACTGATAAAGTTTGAAGATGACACAAAAATTGGGGGTGAGGTAAATCCTGTAGAACCTCAGCGTTACAGATACCTTGGGAATGGAGGTTGCCCCTAACTCTGAAATGTTGCATAATTCTGAACAAGACGTTACAGACGACAGCCACAGGGGAGTTGGGTCTGCAGCCGCAGGGTGGGGTCAGGGCTCTGCGGCGGGGTTGGGATTTCTGACCCTAGGGGCCACTGGGGCGCCGAGTGGGCGGCTCAGGGCTTCTGCCCCATGGGAGAACCAGGGCTCAGGGCTTTAGATCTGGGGGAAGCCCTGGGGCTCCATTCCCGGCTTCTGTGGCTCTGGGGTTCCCCGCGGCTCCGCTCCCGGTTTCAGCCTGCGGGGCACGCTGGGGCTTGAGCTATGGGGGGAGTGCTGGGGCTGAAACCACAAAGCCCTGAGACAGTACAGTATTTGATTGGTTTTTTTTGGTTTCCGCTACTGCCTGATTGATTACTTCCAGTTTCACAGGGTGTCTGGTTGACCGGCACGTCCCTAACTCTGGTGTTCGTATCTTTGAGGTTCTACTGTAACGAGGAGGACAGGTCACTGATACAGAGCCAGCTGGGTTGCTTGGTAAATTAGGTGCAAGCAAACGATGCCTTTTAATATGGCTAAAAGCAAAGACTGTGGGCCACACTTACAGGACGGGGGACTCTACTCTGGGAAGCAGGGACTGAAAACCGTTTGAGGGTCGTGGGAGGTAATCAGCTGAACATCAGTTCCCAATGTGACTCTGTGGCCAGGAGGGCTAATGTGATCGTTGGACGTGTAGCAGTGAGCGAGTAGGAGCAGAGAGGTTATTTTACTTCTGTATTTAGCACTGGTTCAACCACTGCTGGAATCCTGTGTCCCGTTCTGGTGCTGCCCACAGTGCAAGAAGGATCTTGATCAGCTGGAGAGGGTTCAGAGAAGAGCCACACGAATGATGAAGGATTAGAAAATCTGCCCTATAGTGACAGACTTCACTTACTGCCCTTTGGGGCTGCCCTTGCAGGCTGTGGCCCTCTCATTGAGGGGAAGCTGTGGGTGTCTTGGGCTGAAACTCCTCCTCCAGCAGCGATACGATCGCAGGCCCCATAGGTGACTAAACTACATGGGGGGATGGGGACTGAATGGTGATTTGACCCTGTTATTCTTCATAACTAAGCGCTCTGGGTAAACTCGAGAGCTCGTCTCTCACCAACAGAAGCTGGTCCATTAAAAGCTACTAGCTCCCTCCCCGTGTCTCCAGACTATCCTGGGACCGACACACCCACACCACCACTGCATATCACTGAAAGTTTCTCGTTCAGCAGAACCCTTACCTCTGCCCCGCAGTGACCCCATGCAGGCAGTTCCGATTAACGCATTTAGTGCTTGAGATCTCAGACTAGATTAAACTGATTGTTAAAGACTTGTTCGATTTTTTCCTCCCTTTTATTTCCCTTCATGGTGTCACTACAGGGCCAAGTTCAGGGTCTGTCAATGCCCTTCCTGCATGTTTCCAGACCTTTGCATGTTAAACGTAAACGTACCCTGAGCGAGCCTCCCCATCGCAGTGAGTGCCCTAAGCACTGGCGATTCAGAGACTCCAAGGCCTATGGGGCAGACACTCCTGTGGTCTGACTCCTGCACAGCACAGGCCAGAGACCTGCCCCACAATAATCCCGACAGCAGAGCTTCGAGAAAAGCATCCAATCTGCATTTAAAATGATCAGCGATGGAGAATCCACCACGACCCTCACTAAATTGTTCCAAGGGGTAATTAGCCAGCCTCGCTGTTAGAAATGTGTGTCTAGCCCTTGGACCGGGTTCGACCTTTGTCCGCTCGGCTGAAGAGCCTGTTGTTAGATATCGGTTCCCATGCGGATACTTCCAGCCTGGGATCAAGTCACCCCTTGCCCTGGTCTTTGCTAAGCTCAATAGACAGCTCCCTGGCAGAGGTTACAGCTGCCCTCCCCAAGTCCTGCCAGCTCTAGGCTCCTCCCCTAGCACAGCAGCTTGGAGGGATGCTTGTCCCTTCTCCCCCTGCTTACCAGGAAAGGAGCAAATCCCCTCAGCCCATGGCCAGGACTGGCGGCCTCGAGCTGGAACGGAGGCCTCAGTTCTGCCCATGATTGCCAGTGGGAGCCGTGAGAGGCATTTACAAGCTCCCCTCTGCAGCGGACTAACTCGGCTTTGGGAGTGGCTAGCGGGGCTTCTGATTCAGCAGCGTGCAAGGGCCACCACTAGGGTCAGTAGCCGCCCAGGGGCAGGGTTTGGCTTGTAGTGAGGAAAGGATTTCTCTAGGGCCGGCAGAGCCAGCTCCAAGAGTGGATCATTTATTGGTGTGGGACTTGCTTCTGAGCTGTGACTATCGACCACACTGAGGTTGGGGCAGCACTTTCATGGCGCCAGGTCCTGCTGGCTGCTGGTCATATTTCTTCCCAGGGCTCTTCCTGGCATCCTGTGGCAGTCAGACCCTTTTGGAGGGCGGGGCAGAGTCGGGCTGGGTTTGAGGAGTGCAGGGTTGATGATGATGTACAGCCAGAGGGTGTTGATAATAAGCAAATTACCTTCTGCTCCTTCTGGTGGGGATTTGAACCTGGCTGTTAACAGAGTTGCTAATGGGTTTCAGAGTAGCAGCCGTGTTAGTCTGTATCAGCAAAAAGAAGGAGGAGTCCTTGTGGCACCTTAGAGACTAACACATTTATTTGAGCGTAAGCTTTCGTGGGCTAAAGCCCACTTTATCTCCCACATCCGATGAAGTGAGCTGTAGCCCACGAAAGCTTACGCTCAAATAAATGTTAGTCTCTAAGGTGCCACAAGTGCTCCTGTTCTTAGAGTTGCTAATGTAACTCAGCACCCGATTGTTCTAGTCTGAGTCAGCTTAAGCTTTGCCTGGGGAACAGCTGAGCTGAAACACACATGGAGTTGCAGCCCTTCCTCTAGCCCAGTGGTTTTCAACCTTTTTTCATTTGCAGACCCCAACACTTTTGCATGGAGTTGCGGCCTCCTTTGAAAACTCAAGAGTCTGGGGCCCCCAGGCCGAAAACCACTGAACTAGCCCTTGGCTACCGCCTGGAGCTTCGCGTTCATTCCCAGGGTAGGTCTGCGCTGAGTGCGGTGCTGCAGCTGTTGCATGTTCCTGGGCTACGCTTGGAAATTAGGTCAGTCTAACCGTGTGGCCAGGGCTGTGACCTCGTCCCCGGTGCAGACAGCACTCGGTGGATAGGGGAATTCGCCTGTGGCTCTAGCTACCCACTCTCGGGCGGCGGATACCTCCGCTGAGGGGAGAGCCCCTCCCATTGACGTAGGCAGTGCCACTGCAGCGTTTTAAGCGTAGACAAGCCCTCAATGTAGGCCAGGGGTCAGCAACCTTTCAGAAGTGGTGTGCCGAGTCTTCATTTATTCACTCTAATTTGAGGTTTTGCGTGCCGGTAATACATGTTAACGTTTTTAGACGGTCTCTTTCTCTAAGTCTATAATATATAACTAAACTATTGTTGTATGTAAAGTAAATAAGGTTTTTAAAATGTTTAAGAAGTTTCATTTAAAATAAAATTAAAATGCAGAGTCCCCCGGACTGGTGGCCAAGACCCAGGCAGTGTGAGTGCCACTGAAAATCAGCTCGCGTGCCGCCTTCGGCACACGTGCCATAGGTTGCCTACCCCTGATGTAGACATTACCTGCGCGGATGGGAGGGGTTCTCCCCGTGGCAAGGGGGTAGCTAGCACTGCCTACACCAGGGGTTAGGTAGCCACAGCTACCTCTCCCAGGGGCATGGAGATGCAGCCCCTGTAAGTTCCCAGTGTAGATCAGCCCTGTGTCTTTTCCCTTTCCATATACAATGAAAAGGCCTGAGTTCCCTCTCTCATTCTCAGGCCCTTCTGCAGCACGTATGGGGTCTGGCTAGAAACACTGCAACAGCACAACCGGAGCATACACTGCAGCAACAGACGGGGTTTCCCATCCCTGTAGTAAATCCACTCTGCGAAGGGCGATCAGTTAAGTTGAGGCAAGATTTTGTCCATCGACCTAGCGGTGTCTGCACTAAGGCTCATGTCAGCGTAGTTCAACTGCCCAGGGTGTGACATTTTTCACAGCTCAGAGTGATGTAGTTAAATCGACCTGACTTCGGAATGTAGACCAGCCTTTATTCTCACGACAGCCACACTGGGACACCAGCAAAGCATGTCAGCAACCAGGGGCTGGCTTTGTTTTATACAGCAAGAGGTTAGTAATGGCCAAGCTAGTCCAGTTCATATTGGGCAGAAGTAACATGGATTGGGGCGGAGAGAGAGAGGGACAGCAGGGCAGGTGAGAAGAAAGAACTGGGTAGAGGATTTTCTTTAGTTACAAGGGTACAATTAATGCATTAGCCACCTTACTCTGCTAGCACAAGCAGGAAAGGGCTGTTTCATGAGCAGTTCAGTCCCTGGAGGAGATGCGTGTGCAGGGGACGGAGAGGCAGATGCCATCTGCCTGCTCCCCAGCTCAGTATGGCACCTCTATCCCAGAGCTGGAAAGACCTGGAGGAGGGAGAAAAGGAGAATGAGCCCCAAAGGGCAGGAGAGAAGGAAAGGGGACATGGGAGTATTTCAGTCTAACCGTTCAAGTCTCCCAAGGGAGAACACAAAGTTGGGGAAGGCAGGGTATCCCTGTGCCCACCGCCTCACCGGGAAAAGGACCAGCCAGTAATCCATCCTGTTCCCCTATGGCTCCACCAAGGAGACACAGGAGCAGCCTGCAAACTTCCACCTCCCTTGGCAAACTTCCAGAAGCAGGAAACAAAACACAAATACAGTGCCGATGGAGCTGCCTCGGAGAAGCAATTTCCCAGCTGAAGCGGGAGGGAAGGTGGAAGAGGAAGACTGGCACAGAACTGCCATATACCCTGCAACCGACCCTAACAAGCTGCTGCAGGATCCAGCTGAGAAAGGACTTTCAGAGCCGTGGGGGGCACACGCTGGTCCCTGTGTGGGTAGGGTTTGGAAAACCAGTTACTACAGGGGAAGCCAAGGAAAGAAGCCAACCCTTGGAATGACTAAAGAAAGAGGCACCACAATCAGACTCTTCAGTCGGAGATAACCAGACCCCAGGATTTACAGGGAGTTGCATTCTCAGTGCTACAGTATTTTTAAGGTTTGTGGCAGCGTCTCATGATTAGGTCAGGCTGCAAGGAAGGACGCACTATCCCAGAGGCTCTGGGGGTCACTCGTGAAAGCTTCTACAGCGCTTGGCCCTATTTTGCTGAGGTTCAGCAATTGGACCCAGTGGACAAATCTCCTTGTGCTGAGGCCACAGGGGCAAGGCCCCGCGAGAATTGCAGGCTTTTTAAAATCCACGGCAGCATCCCGAGAAAGTGTTTGAATTTCACGGGATATGCACAGCCCCCGAGTCCCCACGCACCCCGAATGGCGGGGATTTTCCCAACAGCATGGAGGCGGACGTGGCCATCCCTGCTTCTGGGACTAGCGGCTCAGTCCCATTGTGGAGGGGGCAGCCCAGTCCTATCCCAGGGAGAAAGGGGAGCAGCAGGGGGGTTCTTTCACTTCATGGCACTGGCTGTCCAGCCTGGCCTGGGGCAGGGACCAGGCCACCGCTGCTGCTTCCTGCCTGGTGGGGAGATGGGGGGGGGGGGCGGGAAAGCAGCGATTAGGGGCCTCAGCCCGCCCCACAGTGGCCCCCAGGAGGCCCAGGGAAAACCCACAGCATTTGCTGCTTGGAGCATGAGCAGGTATATGGGGATGTGTGTGTGCCTATCCCTTCATCCTCACCCCGATCTCCCACCACTGAGGCAGGGCCCCTCACACACCTGTCATGCAGGGCTCCTGTGTGCTATTGTGATACTATAGGTGGATATACACCAGCAGTAAGGTTGCCTGACATTTCCCATTATAAGACCCTGCTTTCAGTTGCTTATGACTTCCCCAACTTTAACTGTTTTTGCTGAAATTTTCCATGCCAGGTGTCTGCCTCAGGCTGTTTTTTGGAAAGTTTCAGCTGAAATGATTCAGCTGTTTCCAAGAATGAGAATTAGGGAAAAAAGATTAGGGAAAACTGTCTCATGGTTTGTGGGGTCTGACTCATGAGCTACGAATTGTGGGGTTGGCAATACTCCCTTGTCTCCCTGCCTCAGTCACTACAGCCCATCCAGCTTCTGCAATACATCAGGCAGGCATTGAGCAGACAGCCTGCCTGACCACCCAACTCTGGTTTATTCCCAGAGGATCCTGTCCAGTGCACTAAATCAGACAGAACTCCCGTGGGAAAACAGTATGTGATTCCATAGCTGAAGAGCATATCAAACGGCAAAGAAATGCACAAAGGGCCACAATTCAGGTTGCATGAGAATCCCTAGTTCTGGCATTTCTCAGCTTTCTACTGCTTCCCTTTGCATCCTTAATGATATCTGACTGTGGTTCAGTCTAGCAGATATATACCTCACCCAGCACTGACCATCAGGGAAAGCTGGGGAGGGGGAGGTCATTGTGCGACTAAGGGGCAGGTCAGGGATGCAGTGAGGGGAGGAGGATGTGGCTGCAGGGAGGGGGTGGGAAGCACTGCACCAGGGTAGGATTGAGGCCAAGGGGTGAATGAATGGCAGGGGCACAGCAACCAGGTTGCAGCTCACACTGAGAAGCCATTTTACCAAGGAACAAAATAGGAGAAACACACCCAAACGTAAAACGAATTGCACTGATTGTAAGTGCGACGACAGGCGCTCCACGCTGCTGCACTGTGCGTGGAGGAGCTTCTTGGGCTGGGGTTAACTGAAGCTCCCGGAGTGTTTTCAGAGAGCAAACTGGTCACCCAAATGCCTTAGCTCATCAGGATGCAGGGAGACACTGGCTGCTGTGCTTAGACATTGCCTGGAAGTCTCTCCAGAGACAGCGCTACTGAACCTCACCTCATTAGCCACTCTCTTGCCTTTGAGGCGGCCTGATGACCTCTGGAAAAGAGCCAGGACTTAAACCAAATGCTCACTAGGTGGCACTGCTGATCTGCACAAATGTCACTTGCAGAGCTCTGCTCCGCCAGAGACCCTGGGCTCTGAGGCCCGCAGGGCAGTGCTCTCCGCTGGAATTTCACGCACAGCACATGCTCCATGTGGCGTACCAGGGCACAACGGTGCTGCACAAGTGTTGGGGCTCGGAGATCACAGCTCTGGACAAGCAGTCCAGTTACTCTCACACCATTTTAGCATGTCCAGCTCTCTCTGCATGGATACCATGCTCCTCACTGGTATCTGCTAGCATGGTCTCTTGGGAGAAGAGCTATGTATGCCTGCTGAGTGCCAGGAGACGCTGGTGCAGCGCTCGGCATGGCAGCAGGGATGCCTGTGCCCGTGGACAATAGCAGGGGGCACTAGTGAAGCAGGGTGTGAGCTGGATGGACACTGCGTCACTCACTGCCTTTGCAGGGAATGGGGAGCTTCAACCAAGCTTTCAGGAGAGCTGGTTTCTGCCCTTCATCCAGCCAGACTTACATCTGCACCTCCCCCTTCATTATCCAACTGCCAGACACTGGGAACCTCCCTTTCCGTGAGCACCATGGTGAGGATGGAGGATAGCATCCTCTCCTCTACCGACGGTGTCTCCATGGGGGCTGTGTGCTGCTCACGTCACCTGGTGCTGGTGTTTGTCCAGATGGTCCCCTGAGTTGCTCCAGGCCACCAGTGTCACCAGGGGCTCTGTTGAGCCTCCTCAGTTACTGTTGGTTCTCAGGTGGGCTGCACGAAGGGGTAGTCACTCCGTATCCTTTGGGACACTCCTTGTCCTTATCCTGGCTTCCGGGAGGCAGCGCATGACCCTGCTCCATGTCTGGCTCATAGGTGGCCTGGACATAGCCCTCACTTTCAAGTTGCCCTTCGAGGTCCTTTCTTGCCGCTCCTTGGGCAGTCTCCTTTCAGTGCTGGCTTCTTGGTCACTGGCTGGGCTACTGTCCATCCTCAGCCTCCTCTTGTCCGATTTCTCCCCTCGATGGGAATGGCTCCATGTGCTTCTCTAGTTCCATATCCCTGCATCTTCCTCAGCTATCTCCCCGTGCCTTCCTCTCATCGATCTAACTAGGCTCCCCTGCTTTTTCTTGGCACCTTCTGGTGCAGGTCGAGTCCGTCTGCCTCCCGCGGCAGAAGAGAAAGCGCCTGTGTGCAGGTAGCTCTCCTGGGCTCCAGGCAGGAAAAGGAGCATTGAACATCTGCCCTGACAGCGGGCCTTGCTTCCTGCAGAGGCTGGTCTATGTCCCAGCTCATGGCCCCTTGTGATGCCCGCCTCAGGAAGTTTATCACCCTCTGGACTTCCTCAGGAGTCCCTTTGTCAGTCCCTAGGTTTGCTGGCCCTTGGCTGAGATGTTTGGCTCAGCTCTCCTCCACTTTTGAAATCATTCACAATTTCCCCCTCCCGCAGGCGTGCTCCTGGCTCTTACACGGGGGCCAAATTCTGCCCCCACTTTGCCCACTGAGTCCGTGAGGTTGTCTGAGAAGAGAATTAGACCCAAAGCTTCCCCCCACCGATGTATCATCTAGCTCTGCTGCAGCTCTACTGGCCACCACTCAGCCCGGGCTGCACCGCGTACCACGCCACGCGTGACCTGAGTCTGTCGGGCAGGATGCAGGCCCTGGAGAATCACTGGCGCTCTCAGCACAGCTGGACCCCTGACTATGCTACACATGAGAATCCCCAGTCCTGGCCCAAGCAATCTGCGGGCCACCAGCCTCCCAAGCAGGCCCTGGTCTCATCTCAGGTGAGAGCCGGTGCAGGCCACGCTGCACATGAGCAGCACCTGAGGGGCTCAGCAGCCAGACTATGCTCAGGGGATCCCGGGAACAGGCCACAAGCCGGCGAGGGGAGAGGTTCCTCAGGAGCCCACCAGCTGGTCTCTGGCAGCTCCTCAATGAGAACCTCTGCCAGACCCCTGATTCCCACCCCCACGAGTACAGCCCCTTGTTCTGCTGGGCGGCTGCCTGCTGGGAAAGGCTGAAATTTAACCAAAACCGAGCAGCATGAGGGAACTGAAACTCTGACCTTCAGCTCCTCAAGGTCGCTTGGACGTCTGGATTTGCTTATGCCAAAATCTGCCAGGCTGCTGGGTCCGTATCCCAACTTCCCCTTCAGCAGTCTGGGGAGAGCAGGCTGCAGTGGCTCAGGGCCACACGTCGGCCTGGCTTCAGTCTCTCTCTTTCTCCCTCGCTGAAGTTTTGTGCTTTCTCATAAATAAATATTTTAACTGGAAATTTCCAAGCGTAAGCCAGGCCCAGAATGTGAACTCGCATGTACGGTAATAGAAATCATCAGTTGCCATGACGACCTGTTCTAAGAGCAGACTGCAGTCACATGAGCTGGGAGTGCAGAGTAACAGGAACACATCAGAGAGCAGGGCCACTTAACCTCAGTTGCTGCCAGCTATTGTGCAGAATGCAATTGAATTTAGGCCTAATTTCTGATAGTGCAAAGGAACAAAATTTCCCTACAGATTTTAATCTGGCTCCGGCAGCAGCAGCCTGGTCAGGCCTTCTTTACAGTCTTATGCTTCACCACTTCATTACTCTTCTTTTTAATAACAGGAGCTTCCCCTCCCACTGCAGCATTCTGCATGTCCCTCTGCAGCCTGCAAGAAGCGCCCTGCGGCAAGGAGTATGGCACAGCCACTTGGGCTGGGCTGCTCCTGCAGCCCTAGGATGGTCTTTATTGTAATAATAACAAACAAGAAAAACATTTAGAGCTTGAATTTTTGCCCTAAGCATAGTTGGGTTCTTAAGGCCCTTAAGCATCTGTTGAAATGGTTAAGATACATGACTAGTTTAGAGGGACAGGCAGACATGCTAAACAGGTGACTGAAGCCCAAGCAAGGCAGAGGTGATGTTGGTGAGCAGAGGAAAAGCACGCGGAAGAGTTTGCAGTGACGGTGCAGCATCCCCCGGTAAAGGTTCGCAGCCACAACTGGCAATTCGGTCCATAGCTGAGAAGTGCTCCTGGACTTCTCACTGGTGCTAAGCTCTCACACAACAGCACCCGTGAGAAACGTTCTCTATCATCTCCAGTTGGCGAAGAGACTCTGCCGAACGGTGGCCTGGCCTTGGCTACCCACGCCTGTCTCACCACCCATCTGGTCAGCAGCAATGCAGAGTATGTGGGCTTGGAGCCATCGGCCTGGAGGAAACTCCGGCTGGTACAAAATGTGGCAGCGTCTCCTCAGCAACACAGGCCACTGCAAGACTTATCACTGCTCTATACACTGACTTCCCCCAAAACATCGAGTCATGTTCCAAGTCCCACCCCTTATCTTCAAGGAGCTCCGTGGCCAGGGCCTTATACGCGCCTTATTATCCAGGATGAGGGCTATGGACAACTGTGCTCCGACCACAACAGAACTGTCTGCAATACAGGCAAAGCTTGTCTGCAGGAGACAGAGTCTTCTCAGGGACCTGTCCTACCTTAGGTACCCGACTCTATTACTGTAGCATCAAGAGCCTCACAATCTTTCCAGTACTTCTCTCCACCACCTCGCATCTCCCCTGTGCAGCAGGCAGGGCTGTCACCCCACTGTACAGATGGGAGCGGGCTTGGAGAGACTCAGGCCACGCAGGGAACGAGTGGTGGAGGAAGGAAGTGAACTTAGATCCTTGAGACCCCAGGCTAAGGCCCTAACCACTGGACCGTGCATCCTGCCCTCCAAGCGTGTGGAACAAACTCTCACAGGAACTGAGGCCATCCCAACCCTCCCACACTCCGCTCCCTGTGCCGGACACACTTCTCGGACATAAACATGGAGCACCAGGGGCATTCCAAACCAAAGCACTCCACTGCACACACAATTCTCCCCAGGCGGGGACATGGATGAGAACAAACCGTATGTGACAGACATTAGTCACATCCCTTGGGAATGAGGGACTGGAAGGGACCTCCTGTCACCCAGTTCAGACCCCTGAAATCACAGGCCACCCATCATTTAATCATAAATGTAGCAAGCTCCATCTTAAACCCAGAGAGGGTGATTGCCCCCCTGCTCCTGTGAGAGGAGGGTCCAGAATCTCCCTCCTCTGACAGCTAGAAACCGTCTGCTCATTTCCGGTCTCAATTTATTAAGGGCCACTTTATTTCCATTTGTTCTTGTGCCAACTTTGTCTTCAGCTTAAATAGCTCTTCACCCTCTCTGGTGTTTGCCACCGATGTGTTTCTACAGCAATCAGATCCCCCCTAGACGGAGTTTCACTAGGCTAAACAAACTAAGCTCTTTTAGTCCTGTAACAGGGTGGCTTGTCCCTTAAGAGCTGAAGGGCCTATTGCCAGCCAACCCTGATTACTAAAAAGGTACCGTGGGCTGGATCTGGTAGGGCCTGGAAGTGGCCTGCCAAAGCAGGAAGGCCTGGGAGGAGGATGTGGCTGAGAGGAGAAGGAAGGCAGGGCCAGAGGACTGAGCTCCATCAAGAAAGGGATGGGACTGGCAGCTTCAGGTGAAGCAGATCGGGACCGAGGAAGAGCTCCAAGTATGGCAGAAGAACCAGGCCAAGGATGAACTTTTGGGTTATGGTTATGGACTTTATTCTGGGGCCCTGAGGATTGTTTGAACCATTTCTGCTATTAAACTAGCCCTGGATGGGGGTGCTGTTAGCCACGAGACAGAGAGTGGAGTTTTCAGGGCTGAGGCTAACAGGGGGAAGGTGCCTGCAAAGCAACCCCTAGGCATGAAAAGGCCAGGGCTGGCCTTACCATGAGGCGAACTGAGGTGGCCGCCGCAGGTGCCAGACTGTTGGGGGGGCGCCACTAGGACCCATAGTGTAGAAAATTGTGTCTGCTGCTGGTGCATATGTATTCTCTCTGCTCTAGATGCACAGAGATGGTGGAGTGCTGTGCTGGAGGAAGGAGGGCACAAGAGACATAACAGGCAGGCAGGAGAAAAGGTGAGAGGGAATAACAGAAAGCAGCAGGAGCTGCAGGAGAGAGAGGAGGAGGAGCCTCTTATGTACCTCTCTAGCACCCCCAGGAACCTGGACTGATTAACACCAGCACCCCCAGGAACCTGGACTGATTAACACCTGCTGCTTCCCTGAACCCACTTGAGGCGAACAGGCCGTCAACTGAAGTAGTAGGAGCCAGTTAGGCCCTTAAGACGCTGATCTCTTCCCTCACTCAGGCCCTGCTCCCAGCCTGCTTATTTGTCCCCTTCAATTGAGTGTTGAGAACCACTATAGCTGGCACAGAACAGCAGTCATGAGTGAAAGAAGAAACTGCCCCCCTGGGGCAGCATTCAGAAAAAGAAAGCAAGCAAAGGAAGCTTTTCTATCTAAGCAGGAAGGAGCTCTCCTGAGATACATAGACACAAATGTTCACAGTGAGCCTTCCGGCCGCAGTGAGGATGTGAGTGGTGAGGAGATGCCTGATCTTCCAGTTAGTCAGAGTGCAGGTGACCTGGCAGCTACTGCAGCATCCATATCTCCATCTCAGATGGATGTAACCAGGCACATTCCTGAAGAAAAGTGTAGATCAGAGAAGAGTGTGGTGGAGGCGCAAGAAACAGCAGCTGCTGAGTTTAGTTCCTTAAGTCTAGATGATCCAGGACTGTGGACCCACTTGAGCAGTAGCCTGAGGGACTTCCTTGTACTGCATGGGCCACAGCAAGTGAAAAACTTCATGTTCCCCAAAGACAATGAAAATAGAAGTTTCCATCCAACACATTACTGGCATGAAATCCCCAATGGTGACAAAGTGGAGAGGCCCTGGCTTATGTACTCAAAAACCCAGAATGCTGCATACTGTTTTTGTTGCAAACTCTTCCAGTCTAATGTTCCAGCCACATTGGGTTCTACAGGAACAAAGGACTGGAAAAATCTGGCTAGAAATCTGGCATGCCATGAGAAGGCAGCAAATCACCAGAGAGCATTCCATAGGTGGAAAGAGCTTGAGATGAGACTAAGGTTAAAGGCCACCATAGATGATCAGCATCAAGAGAAGATTGCATCAGAGTCTCTTTACTGGCAAAATGTTCTGAAAAGGCTCATTGCCATTGTGAGAATGCTTGCTACCCAAAACCTAGCACTGCGTGGCACTTCAGATCAGCTGTATGTGCCAAACAATGGAAACTTCCTTAAAATTGTGGAGCTGATGGCTGAGTTTGATGCTGTACTCCAGGAGCATCTAAGAAGAGTCACCACCCAAGAAATGTACACACACCACTACCTTGGAAAAACAATTCAAAATGAGATCATACAGTTACTGGCAACAAAAGTCAAACAGAAGATTGTGGCAGATCTGAAGTCAGCAAGATATTACTCTGTTATTCTGGACTGCACACCTGACATCAGCCATACGGAACAAATGACTTTAATGGTGCGTTTTGTAACAACAACAGAACCTAGTGAAAATGTCCCTGCAATGGTGACTGTCAGAGAGCATTTTCTAGAATTTATTGACATTGATGATACTACAGGAGCTGGTATGACAAATGTGCTTCTTAAAAAGCTGGAAGATACGGGAATTGCGATAGCTGACATGAGAGGTCAGGGCTACGATAATGGTGCCAACATGAGAGGAAAGAACAGAGGAGTGCAGACACGGATCCGAGAGTTAAACCCTCGAGCTTTTTTTGTCCCATGCAGTTCTCATTCATTGAACTTGGTGGTCAGTGATGCAGCATCAGCTTCTAGTGAGGCTGCTGAATTTTTTAATGTAATTCAAAGCATCTATGTATTTTTCTCTGCATCAACTCATCGATGGCAAATTTTGAAGCAACATCTGGGAACATCCTCTCTGACACTGAAACCACTGAGTGCCACACGATGGGAAAGTCGAGTGGAGGCGATAAAGCCTATCAAACACCAAATTGGGAAGATAGATGATGCCATAGTTGCCATTATGGAGGATAATGCTATGACAGGAACTGTTCATGGGAGAACAGTGGCAGAGGGAAATGGAATCACCAGAAACATACATAACTTCAAATTTCTGTGTGGCTTAGTGTTGTGGCATGACATACTGTTTGAAATAAATGTTGTAAGCAAGAGACTCCAAGGTGTTGACCTTGATATATCTGGAGCAATGGAACAACTGGATAAAGCAAAGTCAGACCTACAGTCTTACCGGTCAGATGAGGGATTTCAAAACATTCTGAAGAGTGCACAGAAGTTGGCAGAGGAACTTCACACTGAAGCTATTTTCCCACCCATTCAAGAATACAAGAGTCACAGAAGAAGAAAACATTTTGATGACGAGGCACGGGATAATCCCATAAAAGACCCCAAACAACAATTCCAAGTTGAATTCTTTAACCAGGTGCTAAATTGTGCAATACAGTCAGCTGAAGAATGTTTCATGCAGCTCAAGGAACACAGCAGTATATTTGGGATGTTGTCTGATATTCCAAAACTCCTCACTATACCTGAAGAAGACCTACACCAGCAATGCAGGGCACTAGAGACAGTGCTGACACATGACGACATGCGCGATATTGATGCGAGTGATTTAGGTGATGAACTGAAAGCCCTTTCAAGATACATTTCAGCAGGATCAACTCCAAAGGCTGTTCTGGAATATATGTGCACAAATAAGATGACCACCCTCTTTCCAAATGCTTTTGTTGCTCTGCACATACTTCTAACACTTCCTGTAACAGTTGCCGGTGGAGAACGCAGCTTCTCCAAGTTGAAGTTAATAAAAACGCATCTACGCTCCATAATGACACAGGAGAGGCTGGTCGGCCTTGCAACCATCTCAATAGAGCATGAGCTGGCCCAGACTATGGACCTTCAGCAGGAAGCAGTTCAAATCTTTGCAACCAAGAAGGCATGGAAAGCACCACTTTGATTATTCAAACAGATAAAAATGCCAGTGTTTACTATGCAGACAAGAAAAGTTAACTTTCAAACGCCTGAACAGCAAATGTAAGTGTTACTTAACATTTTTGAACAAGGCATTTTAAGTTGTTAGTTTTCCTTTATTGGGGTAGGTAGCAGAGCAGTACCATGAGAGGAGTAGAACAGGAAGAAGTTAGAATTGAGACCTTTCAAAGTTTTGGCCCAAGTGAGGGGGCATGGGGGCATCATTTGAGCTCCCCGCCTCAGGTGCCAAAATGTTGTGGGCCGGCCCTGGAAAAGGCACTCAGTAAACAGCAACCCTGCTACAACTCTTCTCTTGTAAGATCGGCCCTCCATTCCCTGCTCATCCTCGCAGTCCTTCTCTGAACCTGCTCCAGTTCAAATTAATCTTTCTTGAACATGGGTGACCAGAATTCTAGTGTGTCCCAGATGAGGCTGGGCCAGTGCCCTGTCCAATGGCATTAACACATCCCT
Organism: Platysternon megacephalum; assembly: GCA_003942145.1. Lineage (NCBI taxonomy): Eukaryota > Metazoa > Chordata > Testudines > Platysternidae > Platysternon > Platysternon megacephalum. Next base: position 3,291,695 of record QXTE01000151.1, on the reverse strand, counting down.
GTCTCTACAGGAAATGCCTCACCTGATGCATCCTAGGATCACCTTTGTCTTTTTCGCAGCTGCATCATGCTGGCGGCTCACAGTCATCCTAGGACTGACTAATACACCCAGGTCTTTCTCCTCCTCCTCTATGGTTTCCAGCGGATAAGCCCGCAGGTTAGAGCAGAAATTCTGATTATGAGCCCCTAAGTACATGGCCTTGCACTTTGTACTATTAAAATTAAACCTATTTCTATTACTCCAGCCATCCAGTCCTTTCTCTATTATATTTAGGGCTGTCAAATGATTAAAAACCACAATTAATTGAGAGATTTAAAAAAATAGTCATGATTATTGTTTTTACAGTGCAAATATTTATAATAAAAATAATTGTATAAAGTGAGCACTGTACACTGTGTTCTGTGTCGTAGTTGAAATCAATATATTTGAAAATGTAGAAAAACAGAAAAATATTTATAATAAATTTAAATTGGTATTCTATCATTGTTTAACAGCGTGATTAGAACTGCAATTAATTGTGACTTTTAACAATCTAGTTAATTTGTTTTGCACTAATCGCACGCATGTCTGCAATTGACAGTCCTCATAATATTCCGATCCTCCTCTATACTGACAATGTCTCCCAACTTCAGGTCATCAGCAAAGTTCATTAGCGCACTCCTGCTTCTTGTTCCAGTCAGGAATGAAAATGCTAAATGAGACTGGTCCCCAAACTGGTCCTTGAGGAGCTCCTTTTAGCACAGCCCCTTGTCATCTCCCTGTTAGCCAGTTCCTGACCCACCATAAAATACCTGTACTAATCCCCATATTCTCCAACTTTTACTAATAATTTCCCAAATGGCACTGTATCAGGTGCTTGATTGAAGCCCAGATAGATTAAATCTACTCCATTCCCCTTTTTTAAGAAATCAATTATCTTATCTGGTAAACGTATGTTGCATTTTATCCCATTTTCCTTTTACCTCTAAGTCTTTAATTATTTTTTCCTTCAGATTTTTTTCTAAAGACTTGCATACTATTGAGGTCAGACTAACAGGTCTGCAGTAGCCTGGTTCACTCCCCCCTTCCCTTTCTTATATATAGGGACTATGTTTGCCATTTTCTAGTCATATGGGACCACCCCAATTATATTTGCTACTGGATTAGCAATCTCATGTCCCAGTTCTTTCAGTATTCTGGGATGGAGATTATCCGGTCCTCCTGATTTGGGCACATTAAGGTCTTTGAGTTTTGTTTTCATCTCAGATCTGGTAATTTCCATGTCTATACACTCATTCCCATTAACCATCCTGCCATTTCACCCACATTCTACATTAGCTTTATTGAAGACTGAGGCAAACATTCATTTAGTTTTTTGGCCATACCTAGATTATCCGTAATCTCTGCTAATTAAATTAATAGGCAGCAGGGTTAAGGAAACATAAGGAAGTAGTTCTTCACACAACACACAGTCAACCTGTGGAACTCATTGCCAGCGTATATTGTAAAGGCTAAAAGTATAACTGGGTTCAAAAAAGAATGAGACCTATCCTCCATGAGTTTATCGATCAATGGCTATTAGCCAAGATGGCCAGGGTTTCCCTAGCCTTGGATTGCTGGAAGCTGGGACTGGACGACAGGGAATGGATCACTCAATAATTGTCCTGTTCTGTTCATTCCCTCTGGGGCACCTGGCATTGGCCACTGTTGGAAGACATGATCCTGGGCTAGCTGAACCATTGGTCTGACCCAGTAGGGCCGTTCTTATGTACCTCATCCTCACTGCATAGGGGCCCCACTTCTTTTTCTGATCTCTCTTCATTTATGTGGCTAAAGACCTTTTTACTCTGTTTTTTCTTTGCAAGGTCTAATTGAGCTTGACTTTTGGCAAATTTCACTTTATCCCTACACTTTTTGACCTCTTTGCTGATCAATCTCTTCTTCCATGACTCTGCGTCCTCCTACTCTCCTTCGGGAGGCGGTGATTCAGCCAGTTAGGTCTGGACCCCTTTCCCACAAGCTTTACTTGCTTGGAATGCACATTCCAGATAGCTTTTGCACCTTTGACTTGAAGAAATTCAAAGCCTCTTACACATTTAAGTCCCTGAGCTCTTCAGTCGAGTTGTCTTTGCTAATTTGTTCCCTCAGTTTCCCAAAGTCTGTCCTTTTGAAATAAAAAACCTTAGTTACTGGTTTGATTATCCTTCCATTTAATTTAAACTGAATCAACTTGTGATCACTTGAGCTAACGTTATTTGATACAGCCTATTCCCATTATTTCTATAATGTCCTCACTACTTACCAACATCGAGTCTAAAATAGTATTGCCTCTTGCTGGTTCAGTGACTATTTGGTGAAGAAATATGTTGTCTATCACATCTTGGAATAACTAGGCATGACCATTATTAGTAGCATTTGTTCTCCAATCTATATCTAAGAAGTTAGTCTCCCATAATGGCATGATTTCTGGTAGTGTTTCTCTCTCTATTCATATCTAAACTTGACCCCTAATAGAACCTTTCTCACAATCCTTCCCCAAGGTGATTTTGACCCAGACGGATTGTGTTTTATCCATACTCTCACTTATTTCTTTACAGTCTACTGCACTATAGATGTAGAACACTAGCCTACCACCTTTACCTTTATTTCTCTGTCCTGAACAGTGTATACCCGTCAATACCTGAATTCCAGCATGGCTGCTAGTCCACCATCTTTCTGTTAGCCCTATAATGTCCAGGTTCACGTCCTGCACCAGTAGTTCTTGTTCTTCCATTTTGTTGCCCGGGCTCTTCACACTAGTGTCGAAATATCTCAGTTGTTTCTCTCTGACCTCACCCAATCTCACTTCCTGCACTACAGGAGGGTGTTCAGATACTAGAGGGATGAGGGCCGCGTAAGGACCTGTACAGAACAGAATAGAATCAGAGAGCGCTTTGGCAGACATCATGGGGTCTTGCACTCAACATCCCAGCAACAAGGATGAGAGCTGGGCTCCCTGACAAGGTCCCTGCACTGCTTGTATTAACATGGTAACCCACAGAAGCAGCCTTGGGGTGGGGTTGGTAGCCACCGAACACTCCCTGCAAACCCTGAGCAGAACTCAGCATCTCCTGCCTCCTTTTACACCCTGTGACGAGGCCTGAGGTGGAAGCTGACACTTCAGCTTCAGTACAAGCTGTTCTTGCTCCTGGGCTCTGGTGTTTAAGGGGAAAGGGAGGCACCACTTCTCTGTCACCTCTCCCCTGGTCAGGTCCCGTTAGTGGTCAGGCTGGACACCAGGAAAGGGAGAGACGCTCCTTCTCTGACTGTCCTCGCCAGGCTCTTGCCTTTGCAGTGACCTCCCCATTATTAGTGTCACTTCTTAGTGACTAGGAGCCTGTTTTAATAGCTAAACAGAGACCATCTGGAGCTGAGATCTAAGGATGAGCGCAACTGAGCTCAAGACACCCATTAGTAACCTTTAATAGGGGAGCGGAGTGGAAAAGCTCATGTGTTTGATTCCAACTGCAAAGCGAAAGGTGCCAGCCACTTCACCTTAGGTGAAGCTGGAACAGAGGGGAAGGAAGGTAGCTGCACTAGCTTCAGATCATGGCCAGATTTCCAAACAGGGCTAAAGTCTGATCTTCAGGATCACTTCTCCACCCACAACAGCTCACTTCTCCAAGTACAGTGTGTGTGGGGACACGTATAGAAGGGAGCTGGGGAGCATGGGCTGGACCAGCTGGTGCTATTAGCAGTGCTGTATGCACAGAACAGGGGAGCAGTGCAAGTTGCTCCCTTGCTAAAGAGGAAATATCTGGTGAGAAATGAAAAGGTTTTGTATTAGAGAAATTCTCACACAGCACCTGGGAGGTGAACCTGAGGTTCCCACCATCACCTCCTCTTCTGGCACGTTAGTTTCCTTCCTGACTAAGAAGATTCCAGTTTAAACCCCAGGACCAACCTACCCTGCAGCATTCTGCTGAAGCGAAAAACAATGTCCTGCTAATGCTGATAAACTGGGGTGCAGAATTAAGTCTCCCTATAAATATATGCTAGCAGTCGTTACCATGGCACCTTACCAAGGAGTTCCGAATCTTCTGTTGTTGTAAGTGTCGTGTTTAGAGCTCGTTAGAAGGAGCCAGACGGCGAGCTCTGGAGACGGAAGCTCTCTACCCACAGCAGATCCAGGCCTGGCAGCTTCCTCCCACTGCCCAGCCATGTGCATCAAGCCTGCATGGAGGCAACGTCTGTCTCCATGGCCAATGTGCCCTTTGGCTCTGTGTCCGGATATTACCAGAGCCCCGATTTGTGCCTGTTGTGATGGTCGCCTTGTGACATGGACACAGCTCAGCAGAAAGTGAATGAGGACACATGCTACCAAGCAGCTATTGGAGGGGAACAACTAAGGACTTCTCTATGGGGGGAAATTTCCTGGCCCAGCTACACCAGAAGTTATTCTGCTATTGTTACAGCGGCGCCAGTCCCCATGAGGACACTGCTTGTGTAGACAAGCCCTAGGCTAGGGCAGATTCAGATCAGTGAGCAGGAGGTTACAGATTCTGTATCTCCAGCCTGTAGGCGGCAGGTTTGTATAATTTTTGGTGGGGCCCAGAATGAGTCTAATCCCCCCCACTCCCGCCCTGTAAGACGATTTATATATATATATATATATATAATTAAATAGTGTAACAATGGACTGGTAGCTGTAAGCGTTTAAGTTTCTCTTTATTGCACAATATAACTATCGTAAAAAAAAATATTTAAGAATATCAACGTTATTAATACGTCGGCGCCACAAGATTACAAGGGTCAATTAAAAGTGGAAAGTCAGAAGCAGCACTTGCCTGCTTCAATATTTTATATTTTGTTGCACCTGTTGTGATGAAGTGGGAATGTTCTTAATGTTTTCTCTGAATACTGTGTGGGTGCCTCAGTTTCCCCTGCAAGGTGCCAACTGAAGGTGTTGGGGACAAAGAGATCAGGTGGCCTCCTTGTCCGGAAGAGACACAAAGGCCATAGGAGGTAGTGTCAGTTTGGAGCTGGCTGGGGAAATGGGAAGAGACCCAGAACTTGGGTCTGGGCTCCCCACCCCCAAAGATGGACCTGACTGAGGGGTCCTGTGTTTTCTGTACCTACAAGCTCTGTTTTGGACTGTGTTCCTGTCGTCTAATAAACCTTCTGTTTTACTGGCTGGCTGAGAGTCACGTCTGACTGCGGAGTTGGGGTGCAGGACCCTCTGGCTTCCCTAGGAGCCCTGCCTGTGCGGACTTGCTGCGGGAAGCGCACGGTGTGGAGGGGCATGCTGAATGCTCCGAGGTCAGACCCAGGAAGGTGTAAGCTTCTTGCCCTGGAGACAGTATGCTCAGAGAGAGGAGGCTCCCCCAGAGTCCTGACTGGCTTTGTATGGAGTAGTTCTAGAGCATCCCAGCATCCCCTTCCACACCATGCGCTTCCCGGAAGTCCGCACAGGCACTGACACTCACTCCTCTGGCCTCTGTCTCTTCTCCAGGCATTAGGAGGACACCTGATCTCTTTGTTCTCCAACACCTTCACTTGGCACCTTGCAGGAGAGTGGCCCAGGCCATCAGTTGCCCGGAGACAGGGTGTCGGCCATTCTCTGTGCAGACAGCATCACACTGGCCCTCTAGGGCTCTACAACAATCACACCCTCTTATCCCACCATCTAGATCCTTAAGAAATGCATTGGGGAAACTGAGGCACACACACAGTATTCAGAGTAAACATTAAGAACATTCCCACTTCGTAACACCTGTATACGACCAGTTATATACTTTAAAGGGTGTAAAATAATCAAGTATTGTGCTAAACACAATGATACTCCAAACTGACCGCCAAATTTAAGTTGCGTGTTTTTCCCCTCAGGTGAGGGTTCTGGGCTGGGACTGGGGATGAGGGGTTCACAGTGCAGGAGGGTGCTCAGACTGGGACTCAGGGTTGGGGTGCTGGGGGCGCAGGCTCTGGGGTGGGGCAGGGCTGGGGATGAGGAACTTGGGGTGCAGACAGGCTGCCCCAGGGCTAGGGCCAAAGAGGACTCCCCCCCCCCCCCCCCCGGCAGCAGCAAGCTCCGGAGGGACCCCTCCTCCCCCCCGCAGCACACTCACTCTGCACCACAGTCACTGCACATGCTCCTAGGGCCCCTCTCAGGTCCAGAAAGCCCACTCGCCTCCCCTATGATGGTTACTTGGGGGGTGGGCTTGCCATCATGGGTGGCCTCCCCTGCTGCTGCCCCTCACCATAGCCTCACTGGGGATGGGGGGCTGCCCCTTGCCCAGCGTGGGGCAGGAGTGGGGACTGCAGGGTGGTGGCTGGGGGGAGGGGGCAGGGTGTCACAAAATTCACCCAAGCCCCAGCTGCTCAGATCTAGGAAGCCCCCCTCCCCATCTCCCCTGTGGTGGGTGGGTGCTGGGGGGGAGGGGAATGCCTTCACATATGGCTTCCTTCCTCCCCTACTGCCCCTCACTGTAGCCTCACTGGGCCGGGTGGGGGATGGGGGCTTCCCCATCCCCAGCGTGGGGCAGGAGTGGGGGCTGCGGGGTGGGGGCTGGGGAGGGGGCAGGGTGTCACAAAATTCAACCAAGCCCCAGCTGCTCAGGTGTAGGAGCCCCCTCCCCCATCTCCCCTGTGGTGGGTGGGTGCTGGGGGGGGGGGAGGGGACTGCCATCACATGTGGCTTCCTTCCTCCCCTGCTGCAGCCTGTTGCCCCTCACCCTAGCCTTACTGGGGGTAGGGGATGGGGCTGCCCCTTGCCCAGCGTGGGGCAGGAGTGGGGGCTGCAGGCGGGGGTGGATCACAGGGTCAAACACTCACCGAAGCCCCAGGAGCTGCTCAGGTGAGTGAGATCCCCTGGCCGGAAGTCCCCTTGGCGTCTCCTCCAGGTGGGTGCTGGGGGAGGGGAGATCTGCCAAGCAGTGCAGGGGAGGGACGGGACGTGTCATGGCCCCCTCCCCTCTCCCTCCTCCCCCTCCCGAGGTGCTGCAGCAGCAGCTGCCTCAGTCTGCCGGTGTAAGGACAGAAACAGCTACCGCTCCAGATTTGCTACTTTGGCTGCCTGAGCAGGAGCACAGACGGTTACGTTGTGTGGCAGAAACTGCAACTAGTAGCAAAACGCGAGGGTTTCACATTCTGTCGTTACACCGGCGCTGCTCAGCAGAAGCAAGGGAGAGAGGCGGCGCCGCCGGCTGTTTGCTTTCAGGCAGGGTCAGGGAAGCTCCGGGGAGGGGGGGACGACACACGGGGGGGGTGGCAGGCGGGGGCTGGGGCCCGCTCCAGGCAGGGCCAGGGGAGAAATCCAGCTCCAGATATTGCTGGAGCAGAGCCCCTGGCCCTGAATATTCCTGGAGCTCGGGCTCCACGAGCCCATAGAACCTGCCGCCCCTGCCCCATCTCATGACCAGTGCAGCTACATCTGCTCACATCATACATGTTCTGAGACAATACAATCACACATACCCAGCTTCCCACACCCACCCTGCCTTGCAGCTCTGCCGCCAGAACTGTCCTCACCAGTTTAGAGCTGGTATTTGCCTGTGATATAGCAACATTTGCCATTTGCATTGGTGCAAAGCGGTACAACAACAACAAAGGTTTGCAGGGAGCTTTAGGTTTCTGACAAGCTAAAAAGTCTGCTGGTTGGAGCAAGTAACTGTTCATGCCACGCTGCCTGTTTCCAGATATGCCCTTTGTTCTCATAGCAGGGCTGTGTCCTGACTGTCCTGTGGACGCCCTGGGTCAACTGGTTAGTCCTCATTTTGTTTTTCATACTTTGAGGTTCATTGTTTTTTCTCCCCACAACCAGGTGAAGCAATGAGCTATGCATGAGGAAAAGGGGCCAAACCATGAACAGGTGTGCCTGAACTTGGCACTCAGAGGCAATCCACACGTCCACCGCATCATGAGTCTGCTGTTAAAACAGGTGTTTAGGTAACAACCCAGTCATCTATCAGGCAGCATTTGTGTATATTAACTATCCTGTGCTTCTCTTTGGAGCACGGATTTGCCATATGTAACGCATAAGCTGTTTCCACCGTGATCAAGTTTGTCAAATCCAGCAAAGGCGCTAGTGCTCCATGAGGACCAGACCAAGACTAGATTTCAATTTCCAAACACTTTTGCTCTAATGCAGCCTAAAAAAAAGTGGTTAGAATATCTTTAGAACCAGAAAAAGTGTATTTTTTTCCAAACTCAATAATTACTGATGAGGCTCGTAAATCTTTGCAAATCTTGGACAGAGCATCACCCTGGAAAATTCCAGGTCAAAAGAGGCATGTGAAAATGGGAGCTTTGAAGGGAGAATGGTTTGCAACTTCTCTCTCTTGTTACTGTGGTACCTGTCAGGCCATCCTGTAACCGTAACAAATGTGAGCACCTATTATAATACACAGCACTTACAAGTGTAGGGGGATATAGATACACCGCTACCTCAATATAACGCCACCCGATAGAACACGAATTCGGATATAACGTGGTAAAGCAGCGCTCCGGGGGGGGGAAGTGAGGGGGGCAGGGCTGCGCACGCCGGTGGATCAAAGCAAGTTCAATATAACGTGGTTTCCCCTATAACGCGGTAAGATTTTTTGGCTCCCAAGGACAGCGTTATAACGAGGTAGAGGTGTATAAGGCAAAGAAATTATGCAAAAACTTATGCTAATGAAGCATCAAGCTTGCAAAGTTAAACACTTAGAAGTCAGGAACTGCAAAAGTAAGGGTTGAGAGTACAGCCTCACTCATGTCCCTGACACACCTGCATAAATAATTAAGGGACTACTTATGCTAAACGATCTGTTGGACCTTGTATTCAGCTGTGACCTCTGACTACCTTTCCCAGACATGAGGAAGAGCTCCGTGTGGCTCCAAAGCTTGTCTCTCCACCAACAGAAGTTGGTCTACTAAAAGATATTACCTAAGGAAAAGCATTTCTGTCCTGATGACTTCCTATCCAAAGCATCAGCCTTTGCATCAACACCACATTGCCAGTCTGCACACCCAAGTAGTTCACTGCAGATGTGAGAATGCCACAAATGAGCTGTTAAAACCCTACCTATTCCTTATCTGTGTACAAGACTTGCTCCCCAAGCCAGGAAGATGAGAAATGGCTTGGAGTGCTAATAGCTGCACACTAAAAGTTCAACCATCCTTTTGTAACCAGTCATGACACTCATCTGAGTCAGCAACACATTGTGTTCACACTGCTGTTTTTTCCACAACACAGCCACGTGTCACTCACACCGAGCATGCTGCCCAGCTGTCCGCATTGGTGCATTCTGGGCAGTTCAGGACAGTTTTCTACAGAAGATGTGCACACCCCACAGCATGTAGTGCAAGGCACTTTGCACAGAGCTGAGGAAGGTGGGCCTGCCGCCCAGTTCATTAGTGGGTCTGCGTGCACAGCAAGCCAAGCATTACAGCCTGGTTACAGGAAGACAGACGCGCTGGTCTTGGCCTCTCCAAGGGGTGAAAACCCTTTTAGCTGCCACGGTTACTACGCATTGACCATCGTCTTTAGAGCCAGCCATGCCAGTAGCCAGCTACAAATGTGGCTAGAAGCAGTAGTGTAGACTGGCCTTAGAATGTACCGGACTCCCTCCAAATGGAGCATGCGAAGGGCCAGGTGCTTTTCGAGAGGGGAGAGGGAGCGAATCAGGAAGCTTGTCCAGTGGGATGGGAAATCAGAATGCTTCTCAGTGGGGAGAGGGCTGAAGAATCAGCAGCATGGGAGAGTGCAGGGCGGTCGGAGCCAAGGAAAGGAAGTGGGGTGGTTAGAGGATCAGTCCAGAGCCTCTGGGGGATGCGGTGGCATTCAGGCGAGCTCAGCAGCGTGGAGTGGACACTACCCAAAGCAGTAAGTCTAGTGAAAGCTGCACCCCTGTAGCCCTGGGCTGCTATTCATGTGACAGGAATAACAAAGCCCAAAGCAGCAGAATTCCCCCAAACTCAACTCAACCTCCTTTGCTATGACTCAGCTCCCCACAATCAGGCAAGCGCTGGAGGTGAGAGAGAAGCCCTGTCTCACTTTAATTACTGTCTTAATGGTATTCTTTTCAATGCCATGTTAATTGAAATTAAACAGCTGCCACGTCCTGGCAGGGACAAAAGCAAATCCTCTCTGATTGAATGCAGACTGACATGCTGTGAGAAAACAAAAAGGCAATACAGCTGCCATATTTCACTGAAACACACACAATCACCAATTAAAGACAAAAGGAATTGTAAACCAGAGGAGGGAACAAGTTAAAAAGAACAGACTGAGAAGCAAAATCCACAGTACCTGCCTTAAAGAGACCAGCAGCCACTGTTCAGGTCAGGCCCGGGAACTGTCACTGAACTCGAAAATGCCAGCTTGGTCCAATAATTCCAGCCCTCTCTCTGTCTTCCTGCTTCGATCCCTGAGTCCCCAGCAGGTCCGAGGAGAACAAAAAACAGAGCTCCACATGTAGCTGCCTCATCTCCCCCCACAGCCTCAGCATGAGACGCAGGGACGCCGAGGGCAGAAACCTCATCTACAAGTGAGATAATCAGGAGCAGGAGGGGATGGCGAAGATGATGTGGGGAGAAAGTGGGGCATGGATGCTGCCTATGTAAGTACCAGGAATATAAACAAACAGCACAAGTCTGTAGGGACAAAATTAGAAAGGCCAAGGCACAAAATGAGATTAAACTAGCGAGAGACATAAAGAGTAACAAGAAAACATTCTACAAATACATTAGAAGCAAAAGGAAGACAAGGACAGGGTAGGCCCGTTACTCAACTTGAGGGTGTGTGTGTGTGGGAGAACAATAACAGAAAATGTGGAAATGGCAGAAGTGCTAAATGACTTTTTTGTTTCCGTTTTCACCAAAAAGGTTAGTAGTGATTGGACGTCTAACATAGTGAATGCCAGTGAAAATGAGGTAGGATCAGATACTAAAATAGGGAAAGTACAAGTTAAAAATTACTTAGACAAGTTAGATGTCTTCAACTCATGATGGCCTGATGAAATGCATCCTAGAATACTCAAGGAACTGATCGAGGAGATATCTGAGCCATTAGCAATTATCTTTGAAAAGTTATGGAAGGCGAGAGAGATTCCGGAGCACTGGAAAAGGGCAAATATAGTGCCCATCTATAAAAAGGGGGAAAGACAACCCGGGAAATTACAGACCAGTCAGCTTAAATTCTGTACCCGGAAAGATAATGGAGCGAATAATAAAGCAATCAATTTACAGACATCTAGAAGATAATAAGGTGATAAGTAACAGTCAGCATGGATTTGTCAAGAACAAATCATGTCAAACCAACCTAATAGCTTTCTTTGACAGGATAACAATCCTTGTGGATAGGGGGGAAGCGGTAGATGTGGTATATCTTGACTTTAGTAAAGCTTTTGATACTGTCTCACATGACCTTCTCATAAACAAACTAGGGAAATGCAACCTAGATGGAGCTACTATAAGGTGGGTGCAAAATTGCTTGGAAAACTGTTCCCAGTGAGTAGTTATCAGTGGTTCACAGTCAAGCTGCAAGGGCATATTGAGTGAGGTCCCTCTGGGATTGGTCCTGGGTCTGGTTCTGTTCAATATCTTCATCAATGATTTAGATAATGGCATAGAGAGTACACTTATAAAGTTTGCAGACGATACCAAGCTGGGAGGGGTTGCAAGTGCTTTGGAGGATAGGATTAAAATCCAAAACGATCTGGAAAAACTGGAGAAATGGTCTGAAGTAAATAGGATAAAATTCAATAAGGACAAATGCAAAGTACTCCATTTAGGAAGGAACAATCAATTGCACACATACAAATGGGAAATGACTGCGTAGGAAGGAGCACTGCGGAAAGGGATCTGGGAGTCATAGTGGATCACAAGCTAAATATGAGTCAACAGTGTAACACTGTTGCAAAAAAACCAAACATCCTTCTGGGATGTATTAGCAGGAGTGCTGTAAGCAAGACACGAGAAGTAATTCTTCTGCTCTACGCCGTGCTCATTAGGCCTCAACTGGAGTACTGTGTCCAGTTCTGGGCGTCACATTTCAGGAAAGATGTGGACGAATTGAAGAAAGTCCAGAGAAGAGCAACAAAAAAGATGAAAGGTCTAGAAAACATGACCTATGAGGGAAGATTGAAAAAACTGGGTTTGTTTAGTCTGGAGAAGAGAAGACTGAGGGGAAACATGATAACAGTTTTCAAGTACATAAATGGTTGTTACAAGGAGGAGGGAGAAAAATTGTTCTTGTTAACTAACCTCTGAGGATAGGACAAGAAGCAATGGTTGTAAATTGTAGCATGGGCGGTTTAGATTGGACATTAAGAAAAACTTTCTGTCAGGTGGTTAAGCACTGGAATAAATTGCCTAGGGAAGTTGTGGAATCTCTGTCACTGGAGATTTTTAAGAGCAGGTCAGACAAACACCTGTCAGGGATCGTCTAGATAATACTTAGTCCTGCCATGAGTGCGGGGGACTGGACTAGATGACCTCTCGAGGTCCCTTCCAGTCCTATGATTCTATGAGCAGCGAGTGAGCCCAGAGTTAGCTCTCAGCAGAGAGTGTCCATGGAATCTGGGATCTGTGTGCTTATTGGCTACATGGCTTGAGAACAGCAAAAGGTTGGTACTCTCTTATCAACTGCACAAGGGCTCAGGCCAGATGGTGTGGTTCTTTTTTATAATTATAATGAAGTTCATATAATTAAAAAAAAACCCTCACCGATCATGAACAGTGTCACGCCGCTTACAATCTGAAATCCACCTTCCTGGATGTCCTTGCAGCAAACTCACTTCCCAAGTGCATATGGTCTCGCTACTATCAGTGGATTTAAAAAAAATGTAATTACACATTTGCAACACTGGGGGCTCATGTCTCGGGAACTGGGGGGCTCCTGGAGGGCCTATATGTGCCCTGGTGCTGGGGGACCCCAGGACTCTCCCGCATGGAGGAGGAGCTCTAAGATTTGTTTTCTCTGGGGACTGGGAGGGGAGGCGGAAAAGCGGATGGATGGAAGACCCCAGTCCTGGTCGGTGGTGGAGAGGGCAGAGTTGTGGGACCCCAGGTCCTGGTACTGCAGGGAGGGGGACCCCAAGGCTGGAGAGCTGAGAGGCAAGGAGGACCCTGAGGCAGGGGGGTGATAAGGGCTGGGCCTGGCCTGGAGGTGGCATTGGAGGACCCCACCCAGTGCTGGGAGAGGGGAGAAAGGGCAGGGCAAGGGGGAGGTGGGGGGCACTGCGGGGACACCAGTGCTGGGAGAGGGGAGAAAGGGCAGTGCAAGGGGGAGGTGTGGGGCACTGCGGGGACACCAGGGCTGGGAGAGGGGAAAAAGGGCAGTGCAAGGGGGAGGTGTGGGGCACTGCGGGGACACCAGTGCTGGGGGACGGATGATGGGGACTACTGGCTGGCACTCACCTGTGCTAGGGCCGAGGGGGCCCCCTGTGCTGGTGGAGGGTCCTGTCGGAAAAGGGAAGGGTCAGCCTGCCCTGGCACTAGTGGTTGGGGGGTGCTAGGACCCTGCGGCAGCGGGGGGTGCTGGGGCCAGGTTGCTCGCTGCTGTTGCCGCAGAGACTGAGCCCGAGCCCGGGCGGATGTGGGCAAGAAAAAGAAATAAACGTCCGGGCCAGTGAGTGCGGGGTGCGGGCCCAACCCCTGCTGCCGGCATCAGGCCCCCTGCTAGCCCCTTGGACTGCCCTGGCCCCCCCGCGCCTCCCCTGAAGCCAGGGGCCCGGGGCGGTTGTCCCGGTCCGTCCTATGGATGGGATGGCTCTGGGAGGCGGAGTCCCCAGTGATTGCATTGTGTTCTGCAAAAGTGTGGTCTTACACCCATGTCACTGCTCTACCGATCTCAGAGATAGGGACATTCCTGAAGAAGGCGACGGAAGAAGAGATCGACTTGGTAGAGTGTGTAACGAATAGTCTGGAGGAGTCGTACCGTGAGCTTGGTCACACTTGGAAAGACTTTGGGCTGATATTGCTGAGCCCTTGGATCTTTCCACTATGGAGCGGAAACGTCTAGAGGACTTCATGAGGCCTTAGTCCTGTCCAGGTAGAAGGCCAGGGCTCTCCTGTCAACCAGGGTATGCAGTATAGCCTCCCTGTTGTCTTGGTGAGATTGGGGGTAGAAGATTGGAAGGAGAATCAACTGATTCATGTGAAATGGGGAGGTTACCTTAGGGATGAATTTTGGATGCGGAAGTACTCTTGTCTGGAAAGAATACCTTGGGGGCGGGGGATGCGCCATCAGAGCAGCTCTCTCCCCTATTCTCCTGGCCAAGGCAATCACTATCTGCACGGCTGTTTCACTGATCGGTGTGCAAGCGAACAGATTTCCACGAGTTTGAAGGGGGCCTAGGCAATCCTTTCAGTGCCAGGTTAGGTCCCACGTGGGGGTTGGAAGTCAAGGTTGTGGGAAGAGGTTTACTATACGCTTGAGGAACTTCTTAGTGATTAGGTGAGCACTGAGTACCTGTGTACAGGTTGGTGGAAAGCTGTTAAAGCTGCGTGGTGGACCCTGAGCGAGCTTAAAGATAGGCCTGATCTCTTTAGGGTCAATGCACAGTCTAGGATACGTGGAAGAGTCGCGGATGTTGGGGAGATTTGTTGGGAAGAGCACCAAATTTGAAATCTGGACCATTTTTGCAGATAAGTATGTCGAGTTGAGGACTTTCTGCTGTGAAACAGAACCTCTTGTACCACCCTTGAACAGGAGCTTTCCAGGTGTTGGAACCAAGCCTTGAGATGGAGAATCCCCCAGTTCGGATGTAGGGTACATCCTGTTCTGTGAGAGGATGCGCGGAATGACTGGGAGAGGGATCGGTGGGCATGTCATGAGCTGTGACAGGTAAGGATACCAGGTCTGTCTCGGCCAAGTAGGAGAATTCAGAATGATGTGGGCTCTGTCTCTCTCAGGACCTTCAACAGTAGAGGAAATGGAGGAAAGGCGTAGAGAAGGTCCCTGTTCCTGGGGATGAGGAGAGCATCGCCCAGGGAATGTTGACCCATCCCCACTCCAGAGCAGTAGCGTGGACATTTCTTGGTCAGGTGAGTGGCGAACAGGTGGAGGGTGTCCCCCATCATCAAAATACGTCATGAAGTACTGTTGGGTGTATCTCCCACTCGTGGTTGTGTGGGAATTTGCTACTGAGACTGTCTGATATCGAGTTTTGTGTGCCCGAGAGGTACACCGCAGAGTGTAACATTGTGGGAGAGACACCAATTCCATAGCCTCATCGCTTCTGCACATAGGGAGGGCGATCTGGGTCCCCTGTCAACTGATGTAGTACATACAGACTACGTTGTCTGTTAGGATCTGTGTGTGTGATCCTGTGATCAGCGGGAGGAAATGGGCGCAGGCATTTCTGACCACTCTTAGCTCGAGGAGATTGATGTGAAGGGACATCTCCGTTGGTGACCATTTGCCTTGCATCGTGAGGCTGTTTAGGTGCGCGCCCGAGGCTATGAGTGATGCGTCGGTGGTGAGGAGCAACAATGGTGATGTTCCTTCCACCAGTCCAAGGAGTTTTTGATCCTGGTGGGTGGTGAAAGGGATTTATCCAGCCTGTCCGTGTTTGGTCAGTAGACTGAACTGAACCACATCTGGAAGGCATCGCATGTGAAGCCTAGCATGTGATATCACCACCATGCCCACTGTCAGATGCCCCAAGAGTTGAAGGCAGAGTCTGGCTGATATTTGTGGGCTGTTCTGAACAGTCTCTCTGAACGTGACTAAGGACAGGAACCTATGTTGAGGCAAGGGGGCTCTGTCCTGTAATGAGCTGAGGTTGGCCCCTATGAACTCTAGGCGTTGCACTAGAGTGAGGGTTGACTTCTGGGTGTTGATCTGTAGGACTAGTTCTGTAAAGAAGTGCATCATAGCTTTGGTGACTTGGTGAGCCTCCCGGAGAGATTGGGCTCTGAGGAGACAATCGTCCAGGTAAGGGTGGATCATTATTTCTTGGGAATGTAAGTGAGCAGCCACCACTGAGAGAACCTTAGAAAATGCTCTCGGAGCCACTGATAGCCTGAAGGAGAGCACTCGGTACTGATAGTGCTTGTGTCCCAGAGTGAATCTGAGGAATTGTCTGAGAGTCGGTAGGATCAAAATGTGAAAATAAGCATCCTGAAGGTAGAGGGCCAAAAACCAGTCTCTCTGTTCCAACACTGGAATGAACATTGCTAGTGTCCATCTTGAATTTTTGAGCCTTGACAAACTTGTTGAGAGCTCTGAGGTCTAATATGGGTTTCCAACCTCCCTTCCTTTTGCACATTAGGAAATAATGAGAGTAGAACCCTTTGCCTTGTAGATGTTGAGGTACTGGTTTTATGGCTCCGAACTGGAGGAGACGGTCTATGTCTTATTGCAGTAAACTCTCGTGAGAAGGGTCCCGGAAGAGGGATGGCGGGAACAGAGAGGTAAAATGGATGGAGTACCCAGCTTGAACAATCTCTAGGACCCATCAGTCCGACGTTATGCATTCCCAGGCACTGCGGAACACTGCCAATTGGCCAAATGGGTGTGAAACTTTGGTTGGCTGTGTCAATTGGGGGGAGTAGTCTAATGGCACCTCAACTCTCATGTCAAAATTGGTGCTTCGAAGTAGAGGTCTGGAACAAAGAAGATTGTGGGCCAGGTGGTTTGTGCTTAGGGAATTTCCCTTTCTTTCATTGCTCTCTAGTGGCATTCAGGCTGATACTGAGATGTGTGTGGTCTATGTTGGGATTGGGGACTAAATCGTCTCTTTTGTCCCGGTGTATGGATATCCAGTGATTGGAAAGTAGCACCGGAGTCCTTCAGGGTATGAAGGGAGGAATCAGTCTTTTCAGCTAAAAGCTTTGTGCCCTCAAAAGGAAGATCCTCAATGGTGGACTGAACCTCTTTCGGGACGCCCGACAGATGGAGCCACGATGCCCGTCGCATCACCACAGTCGTGAAGATGAATCTAGCAGCCGCGTCAAGGGCAAATTGTAGCGATGTCTTTGCCACCAATTGGCCCTCCTGGATAATGGCCTTAAATTGGTCACAATGTGATTCTGGCATCTTTTCAATAAAGTCATTCAGTTTTGAGTAATTTGTATAATCATATTTTGCCGTGAGGGTCTGGAAGTTGGTTTACAAGGCACTTTTTGAAGCCCAGTGAACCAGGTATACCCTGTTGGGGGGAAGGGTCCCAGACGGAGGGAAAAAGAGCGGGAAAGAAAATAAAGGTTTTTTTTAATTTTTAAGGGTAAAATAAGAAAGGAGAAAAACCCCCACAACTAGAACTAGACCGAGGAGCGTGGGTGGCGGGTGTAAGAGGCTCGGGGAGGCTAAACCTCCCCAAACAGGGTATGAAATGCTGGGTGTGGTGCACTTCCTGCTGCCTTTGGAGCACCGCCACCGGAAGCTCCTGAGAAGTGGGGGGCCACCAACGCCCGAATCATGGCCCCACTTGCGCTCCACACTGAGGCCCAGCTTGGCCTCTTCTCCCAAAGCCCCCCCCTCGCTCCGCCTCTTCTTGCCCCTGCTCCGCCTCTGCCCCCCCCCCATTGCTCACCCTTAAGGCAGAAAGGAGCGAGGGGACAGAGAGGAGCGAGTGGTGGGTGAGGGGGCTCAGGGGATGGAGGAGTGGACAGGGGGCTTCGAGGGGGGGGCGGAGAGGAGCAAGGCGGGGGCCTTGGAGGAAGAGGCTGAGCGGGGGCAGGGCCACAGTCTGGGTGAGGGTGCCCCCCCCCCCCACTTCTAGGGAGCTTCCGGCGCTCACGTCCAGCCTCCCCAGACGCAAGAGTCACACGCTGCCTGTGATTAGGAGACTAACTCACTCAGGGGTCGGCAACCTGTCAGCAGTGCTGTGCCGACTCTTCATTTATTCACTCTGATTTAAGGTTTCGCGTGCCAGTCATACATTTTAACGTTTTTAGAAGGTCTCTTTCTATAAGTCTATAATATATAACTAAACTATTGTTGTATGTAAAGTAAATAAGGTTTTTAAAATGTTTAAGAAGCTTCCTGTAAAATTAAATTAAAATGCAGAGCCCCCCGGACCGGTGGCCAGGACCCGGGCAGTGTGAATGCCACTGAAAACCAGCTCGTGTGCCGCCTTCGGCACGTGTGCCATAGGTTGCCTACCCCTGAACTAACTATCGGTATGTAACGAAAAGCGATAGTCTTAACGAATGGCTCACGGCTCTGTCTCTAGCCAGGGCGGCTGAAAAGGAACTGAGGGGCGTTAGCCCGCACGTGCTGAGTAGCCTCCTGGCCCAGCACAAGGAGAGACAGCGCATGTGCAGGCCCAATGGACACTGCTACCCAAGTTCTGCGATCAGCAGCGCAGGGACGCAGACACACCTACAGTGGAGCACCTATAGGGACACTGCTCGAAGAAGAACTTTGTGTGCAGCACACTAGTGTGTAGTAGATTCATACTGGCTTCCTGCACTCTAAGTCTCCATGTAGACAAGCCTGTAAATACAATGCATGCAATGAGGACGAGAACCTTCCCTGATGGAGATGGATGGTGTATATGCGTGAGTGAAAAGGGGTGCTGTGGGATGAGGTTCTGGTGGTGTGGTTGATGGTGTGAGCAGAGGGGGGAGTAAATATGGCTGCGATGCAAACCTAAACACTGATCCTTCAATGTACATAAGTATAGGGATCCCAGTCCAAAATCCAGCTCCATTTCACACTGTGAATGACCTTCCCCTCAGGGAAAACTCAGGACTAAACTAGCCTGGAGAAGCCAGAGGCAGCTTGCACGGGCCAGGCCACATGCAGGAAGTAAGCTTCCACATCTCTATAAATATATCATAGGAATAAATACCAGGGAGGGAGAGGAATTATTTAAGCTCAGTACCAATGTGGACACAAGAACAAATGGATATAAACTGGCTATCAGGAAGTTTAGACTTGAAATTAGACGAAGGTTTCTAACCATTAGACCAGGTTTCTAAGAGGAGTGAAGTTCTGGAACAGCCTTCCAAGGGGAGTAGTGGGGGCAAAAGACATATCTGGCTTCAAGACTAAGCTTGATAAGTTTATGGAGGGGATGGTATAATGGGATAGCCTAATTTTGGCAATTACTTCATCTTACTACTAGCGGTAAATATGCCCAATGGCTTGTGATGGGATGCTAGATGGGGTGGGATTTGAGTTACTACAGAGAATTCTTTCCTGGGTGAATGGCTGGTGAGTCTTGCCCATATGCTCAGGGTTTAGCTGATCGCCATATCTGGGGTCGGGAAGGAATTTTCCTCCAGGGCAGATTGGCAGAAGCCCTGGGGGTTTTTCGCCATCCTCTGCAGCGTGGGACACGGGTCACTTGCTGGAAGATTCTCTGCACCTTAAAGTCTTTAAACCATAATTTGAGGACTTCAATGGCTCAGACACAGGTTTGATACAGGAGTGGGTGGGTGAGATTCTGTGGCCTGCGTTGTGCAAGAGGTTAGACTAGATGATCATAATGGTCCCTTCTGACCTTAAAGTCTATGAGTCTATCTCAGGACACGAGAGTGCGGAGAACTGAAAAGAACATTAAACCGCCCCAAGGAAGCAGCTGATGTTCTGCAATCTGTGCAGCGCTCAAGTCTCTGTGAGCTCCATATTCCCCACTGGCTGCAGGGCTAGAGCAGGGACTGCTCCCCTGGGCTACCCTCAAGTGGAGGGGCTCAGCTCCTTCGTGCCGGACCCAGGAGCTCACACGGTCAGTCATGCCCAAGTGAGTCCTGTCCAAAGGCACCACAGGCCAGGAATGAGCTGCAGTGTCTGGCGACCATTTGACAGACCAGAGATGAGTGAGTAGCCCAGTCTTCCACTCAGCAGTCATGATGTCCAGAAGCTCAAATAGCCTCAGAAAAGTATCACTCCAGGCAGACTCTGCATGGTTGGGAGTCACCATGTTACATTGACTCTCCCACTTTTCTACATGCCTGTAGTTTTCTGTTTGTGGGTTTGCTGTAAAAACAAATGGGCTATGACAGGTGCTGGGAGTAGCTAAAGAACGAGCCCTTTGGAAGCCAGCACCCTGGTCACTGGGTGTAGGTAGAGTGGGAGGGACTCAGGTCGTTTGGGTTTGGAAGGGTAGAAGGGATCACTTGCGTCAGCAGAGGGCCTGATGAGGTAAGCAGCTCACCGGGTGGGTAGCTCAGCAAACAGAACAAAAGGCTGAGCCAGGGAGCAGGAAGGGGGCTCCACAAAACTGCTGCTATGTGGGGATGTACTTGGAACATGAACGATCATAAAGCCGCTTGCTGAAGGGACCCCGATGGGCTGTGTATGCTGGTTAATTCACAAGGAGGGGTTAACCAGCCAGGGTTTCCAGGAGCTGAACTGGGAGCTCATTGACATGGCCCCTGTGCTGCCCTCGAGTGTCTCCTACAGTAGCCCATAGACCTTTCCCATCTCCCCACTCTGATTTGCATTCTGGGTAAATGGCCCTGGCACCATGGCAGATTGTGCACTCTCACTGCACCTCATGGAGTCAGAAAGCATGGCTGGGTGTGTCAGGGAGACCCACCAACAGACCTGTAATGTCTGACAGGATAAGCAAAGAGAGAGGCACTACATTAGAAAAAATTCTGCACCCAACCATAAGCAGTTTTCCTGCTTAAAACTAAGAGTGCGCGCTTGTGATGCCATTCAGCACTTTAAAATATGCAAAATGAGGAGCTGGTGTAGACCTCATTAACACCCGCCTCCAACATCATTAAGATGTTTCCAAGAAAATTAATTGAGAGACTCATTAAAAATAAATTAAGAAAAATGTGTTGCAGAGCGCCTGCTCCGAGCTCGTAAATCACAGCTCAAAGCTTCGGGCCACTGCGCAGGCAATTAATGCCAGCCGATTTGTTTTATCCTGACTGGGAAAATTAGAAAGCAGACGTGGAGATTAGATTAGGCACGTCTGTCAAGCGGAACTCGGAGTGAATATTTTAGGATACAAAATGGAAATCAGGAAAACAAAGAAAGCTGAGCTTTCATTCAGAAGAGCTGACAGACAGAGATGTGGGAGGGAGGAGAGCAATAGAGATGTTTTCTATTTCGAGGAGCGGCACTGTGTCTGTCCTTAGACATCCCTACCTCGCTCTCACACTACCAGACACCCTTTCCATCCCCACAGGAAGACTGCACACCCCCAGTGACTGTGTGCAGAGATACTGCCTGCCCAGGATGGGGAAGAGTTCTCTCATGTCCAGAAAGTGCTTTGACGTTATGTATTACATGTCCTCAACCCAATCCGTCTCCCATCTACATGCTGATTACACACGGATTAGCAAACACACTCCAACAAGGCTGGGCCAGGGGCTCGGGATTTAGTAAGCTTTGTGCTATCAGTACTATTTTGTCCATCTCCAGCACCTTCCATGTGAGGATCTTGAACCACTCTATGACCATTCGTTAATTAAACCTCACCATCCTCCTGTGAGGTAAGCAGGTATCATTATGGCTACTTTGTACAGCTGGCAATTAAGGCACGGTCAAATTAAGTGCTTGATTTTCTAAGCTATACGCATGCCTAAATTGCACATGCTGTTACTATGACTGCACATGCAAATATGGTATTTGTGCATCCCAATGGCCAGTTATATTCATAATGGGCTATTTGTGCAGACAAATACCTAGTTGTGCATGCAGTCTAAGTATGGTCATTGTGCACACAAATTAGGTCTGTCATTTTGCAAACTTCTGCATACACAGCTTAGAAAATCCAGAGCCAAAGTGACTTGTTCAAGATCTAACTGAGAGTCTATGGCAGAGCTGGCAACAGAAGACTGATCTCCTGACCTAGTGCCTTCTCAGAGTAGATGTACTCTTCAGTAGGCAGTAGAAGTACTGATCAGCTACCCATTGGTGGAGAAGTGGCACATGACCTTGTGTATGAAGTGACCAGGTGACCTAATTTTCAATTAGTCAACTGACTTTTGGCCTATCCTAAGGTAGGAGGCCAGGTGTCCTATTTCTTGACATAGCCATCCGAACTGCTCCATGCCAGAAAGAAAGGGAAGTTTCACCCTGGGCAGAGGGAGATTTTCAAACATTCCTAACTTTATTTCTTATCCAAATTTGTTCAAACATGTCCAAGGCCCCTGTGACGAGTGAGACCCAGCTCCACTCGGAGCTCTCAGAGTGTGAAAAGGTACCAGATAAACCTAGCAATGGAAGGACTTGCTGCCTGCAGGTTTATTTTGGAGGAACCTTTTCTTAGACCAGCTGTCCAATTACTCAGGCTAATGAGCGTGGTCCACCCTGCCAGAGTCATTTTAGCCAGGGGTTTCAGAATGATCCTGGAATACATTTCAATACAGCCAAATAGAAGTTCATACATCTAGGAACAAAGAATGCAGCCCATATTTACAAGAGGGGGGACTCTATCCTGGGAAGCACTGAATCTGAAAAAAGACTGGGGGTCATGGTAGACAATCAGCTGAACATGAGTTCCCAGTGTAATGCAGTGGCCAAAAAAGCTAATGCAATCCTGAGATGTTTACATGGGAATACTGAGGAAGAATAGGGAGGTTATATTACTTCTGTATTTGGCACTGATGGAACAGCTAACTGGAATGCTGTGTCCTGTCCACAACTCAAGAAGGATGTTGATAACTTGGAGAGTGTTCAGAGAGGAGCCATGACAATGATTAAAGGATTAGAAAACATCCTTATAGTGATAGATTCAAGAAACTCAATCTATTTACCTTAACAAAGAGACAGTTAAGAAGTGACTTGATCACAGACTTGAGTCACAAGTATCTATATGGGGAACGAAATTTGAGCCTAACAAACAAAAGTATAACAAGATCTGATGGCTGGACAATGAAAGTAGACAATTTGGACTAGAAATAAACTGCACATTTTTAATAGCGAGGTAATTAACCACTGGCACAATTTACCAAGGGTTGTGGTGGATTTTCCATCACTGGCAATTTTTAAATCAAGATTGGATGTTTTTCTAAAAGGTGTGATCTAGTTCAACCACAGATGTTGGACTTGAAGCAGGAATTAATTCAATGAAAGCTGATGGCCTGTGTTATGCAGGAAGTCAGATTAGATGATCAGTATGATCCGTTCTGGCCTTAAAATCTAATAATCTATTTTCCACATTCCTGAACTGGATATACAATATAGTGAGATGGTCCTTTTCTGACAAATCACTTATTATTCAGGTTTATGTTTAATGGGGCTGATCAAGACTTTGAAGAGATTGTCTGAGAATTCCTGTAGGAGATCTTGGACTGAATGAATTATTCCAGCTGTTTGTTCTCTTTAGACAGGATATTCCATTAGAGCAGGTGGGCTGAAGTTACACACACGCTTGAGAGTTTGCAGGATTGAGGAAATAGTTAGGATCACAAAACAGCTGGCATGAAAACCTCCCGTGTTCACATGCTCAGAACTCTCTAAAACAGTCACATCTTGGGGATGGAATTTTCCATGCTGAATCTCTGCCTGAAGATTCATTTATTGAAATGTTTGAGTAAAATCTCTTCACCTACTTTGGAGTTATGGAGAGAGTGAAAAAGCTACTTCCACCAGCATCAAAGAGTTCTGACCACACTTCTCTAAACGGGGCCACAGAAAAATAGCTACATTTTTAAGCTTAGCTTGGACAGTTTTCCCAAGGCCTAGCACCTTCCCAAATTAAACATCAAACTAAGCAAATGCAAAATATCACTTTGAGTATGCTCAGTGGGTATCTGCTAAGCTCTTTTTTTTTTTTTTTAAGAGTATAATGGAGACCCCACCCTTCTGACAGATCCCAGCACATTCACCTTTTGTGTCTGGACCCAGGGCTGCTGCTGGGACAATTTGCATAAGAGATTTTAAATGTCTCACTGAAAATCTCCCAGGAAAATCTCCCATGCACTACAAAAACACCCCAATACATTGACAAAGAAAAGGAGAAAATTATGGGCATGGATCCTGTGATTTAGAGTTTGCTATTTTTGCTGCATTCTGCAATTTTCCACAGATATAATTTTTTTGCATTTATTTATTTAGACATTAAAGCAACATAAAAGACACCTGTCCCAGGTGTAGATGCCCTGCATCAATTAAAACTACCATTCAGAACAATAAACAAAGAACAGCAAAACCACCCATAGAAAACAGCCAGACAGCACGGAATCCCGGGGAGAACACGATTCCTTCCACTCTCCCCAAACAGATGGCCTTTGTAACACATCCCGGAGAACAAGTCTGGGCTGTTCCAGCCTGAAAGCAGACATGCCCTCACAGAGAACGTTCTGCCAGCAGTTCCCTCCTTGTTACAGCAAGGGAGCCCCGGCTCCAGCCAGTCAGGGGTGCGCCGCCATGGCTTGGGGCAGAAACAGGTCCCAGCCCATTTACAGTTTTATAGGTCAAAACTGAACACCTTGGACTCCATTCTGCTGGGAAGCACAAAGCAGTGACAGGGTGGGACTCAACATGCAAACTCAAAGAGACAAAACCCCCAAGTATCCCAATTATTTACTGTTTGGGGGTTTATCAAGAGCACCTTGAAGAAGTCTGTGGCCAAAAGCTGCACCAGCTGAAGGCTGTATATTGATTTTGTAGTGTTAGTGAAACACTGAAGCAAAGACCATGTAGCAGTTCTGCAGAACTCTCCGCATGTAACTCTGTCCTTTTATGCCCACAATGTAGCAGTCCCCTAGTCAAATGATTCTTAATATCCCAAGGAGGAATTTCGCTAGAGTCGGATAGATTAGAAGCAATGCTTTATCAGGCTATCATTTAAAATGGAAAGCATCTGCCTTTCTCCTCTCCCTAATGCTGTGCAAAGAGAATATGATGGCTCGTTTAACAACCAGGGTGTGCAATGACTTTTCTAGAGCATGCCTGAGGCTGGAGTAAAATGGTGAAGAAAGAGACTCTGGTTCAAATGAAACACCATGTTCTTTTTAGGAACTAAATCTGGAGCTAGGTGAAGCATGATTTTATTGGGAAAGGACTGCAGGTAGGGATTTCTGATTGAAAGTAGTTCACTTCATCTTCTTGTTGAAGTAACGGCTAGGAAAAAGCCTACTTTAAATCTCCTTTAGTACAAGCACAGCTGCCTTTCTTCACAATTTAATCAATACGTGAAGAACCAGACTCAAGGTCTGCTGGCTGACAAAGGGATGTCTAAATGGTCTCTGAAGAATCTAGTGGTATGCAGCTATAGAATTAGGTTAGAAAATGGCAAATGTGGCTTGGGAGTGCCAGAAACCAGAACCTCACATCTGAGGTAGCTGAGGCTCATGTCTTTATGAAAATTTGCTCAAAGAAATTCCAGTGCATCTCTGACTGCTGTTCGCAAAGTAATTGTGTTTCTTTCTGCACATGATACCAACCAAACTCTTCACATCTTCCTGTCAGAGTCTTGCCTCAGCTGGAATAAGGAATCGTTCAGACAGCTGCAGCAGCTGTTCTGAAGTAAGCTCAGTCTCTCAGCTCCAGGCCATTAGGTGCCATCTCAGGACATCTGGACTCACCCGAGGTCGCACAGGACAAGTGTAGGTGCCCCCTCCCTGTGTGAAGCAGCAGAGGGTTAGGCCCTTTATTGGCCAGAAAGGTGGTACTAGCCCTTCGAGCTGCCTGAGCTGCAGTATGTGGAGAGAAGTGGGGGACAGCTAGGCTGCTGGCAGGTGGCACTGAGAGCCGGGCCTCCTGAGGGGAACCATAATGCAACAGAAGCTCTGGGGAATGGGAGAGATAGTGAGCTTTGCCTTTCTTCCCAACACAGGAGACTCCTGAGCCAGGCCTTAGCTAGGGGAATGGAGGAACTTGGGGTTACTTGACTGGCTTGTACTTTCTAGGCGTTATGCTGATGACCACAAGCTGTAACTGCAGCAAGGTCTGTTTTTGTTTGTTCCTCCAAACACGATCCTAGGCTGAAAGATGCGACTAGGTGGGGCTCTGCCTCGTTACCATTTTATTTTCCTCTGGCTGAGACTGTAATGTTATTTTTCCCCTTCTTCCCGGAAGCTGACTTATCTGTCCACCAAGAGAGTTACCTCCTAACCCCTAATAGTTAGAGATTGGCTTATGCTTTGAAGCATGAGGTTTTCTCTCTCTTCTAAAATGTTACCATTAGCTATAACAATTCTGTGTATTCTTTTTATCCATCAAAATGTCCAGGTCTTCTTTGAATCTTGCTACGTTCTTGTCTCAACAACATCCTGTGGCAATGAGTTCCACTGTCTAATTACATGCTGTATAAAAAGTATTTATTTTTATTGAGTTTGAATTTGACAACTTTAAATTTCATTGAATGTCCCACGGAGAAGAGAAGCTCCTATCCTACTCTATCCAGACCATTGATTGTTTTATGTACTTCTATCATATCTTCTCTTATTCATCTAATTTCTCAGGTAAAATCCCAATCTCTCTTCATATGAAAGCTTTTCCAGCCCTTACCTGTATCGCCCTTCTCTGATCCCCTCTCATTCTGCAATGTCCTTTTTGAGATGGGGTGACCAGTCCTGCACACAGTATCCAGATGAGGACAAACCATTGGTCTATATATGGTGTTATATCAGCCTCTGTATTTTTCTCTATCATTTTCCTTATGCAGCCTAACACCTTATTTGTTGTTGTTTTTTAAACACAGTTGCATGTTGAGCCAAGGTCTCCTGAGCCATCCACAATCCCATGAGCCCAGGGCCTTTCTTGAATTGATATTGTTAATTTAGAACCCTGTAAGCTGTCGTTCACATTCCCCCTCTCCTTCAAGATAACCCTGCAGATGTCCTTACTGGGTAAGGATATCAAGGATTGTGGAGCTAGCAGGAGCAATAAGGATACATTAATTGACCTGGCCCTGGGAAGGAAAATGCAGTTCTGTCAGGCCTAAGGATACCTCCGACTGGGACAGAAATCCGGGACCTTCCTGTTGGAGAAATTTGCAATATGACCCACTGGTGGAGAGAGTCTCTCCTCACGTACCCGGTTTTCCTTGCAGACACTGCTCAGAGGAGCAGACGGTTTCGCTGGTCCCCTGGTGGCTTGTTGCCATAGGGGAGGGTTGTCGCTATTCATACAAGTGGGTGAGATTCCCTTTAGGAGTTTGGGAAGGAGGGCTTTGGTGTCCTTCTCAACTGCTTGTGATTTGAGGGGTTTATACTTAGCTGGTTTCTATCCAGGTCCATCTTCCCTGGGCTACATCTCTGGATTACTGGCTGGCGTCCATTGGATATGGATGGATGAGCGCTCGGACAGCATTTTCCCTTAAGAAGGTTGTCGTGGGAGAGCCAGCAGTTGCGGTAAATCCATGTTGCGTGTGGGATTTCATGCTGTGGGCTGAATGTAGCCACAAGTGTAGCATTGGCTTTTGGGCCACAGTGCTTACAAAGAAAACCACTGTTCTGCAGAGGGGACGGGGCTGCATCCTACCAGAGACTGAGCAGTGACAGACCCAGCACTGGACGAAAAGCCTCCTGTCTCCTTGGACACGACTAAGCCCTGAAATGGAAGCCAGGCCCTCCTTCATGGGTAGAGATGATGCCCAGTATCCAGCAGCTTTGGGACAGCAGACAGGACTGTGGATTTCTGTCAACCTTACAGCGACAAGCTTCCTTTGATCGGTGGGCTTCCCACATCCCAGGCTGCTCAATATCTGGTTGCAAAAGAGATTCCCACAAAGAAAATGACTAGGACATGTGTAAGGGTCCTTTGAACTCTACTGGGTAACTCTGGTGAACTCCCTGGAAGTTCTGTGTCTTCAGAAGTGGGGCCAGTGCCATTTCCCAGCCTTCCTCCTCAGGGCACCTGCCCCGGCTTGCACCATATACCCTGCTGTATGTGGGCAAGAGGTGCCAAAGAGAAGAGCTGGCAGAGGGTGAGTGTGGTTCCTTGGGCTTTTAAATAACTTGACCAGTAGAGGGGTGTGTGTGTGTAGGAGGGTGTTTGTGTGCCAGTCTAGACATGGGCTTGTGATGAGCACATGGGTGACAAGCTGGTGGTGACCCACTGGCTTGCTGTCTGCACTCCTGGTTGAATCCAAATCTGTCTGGAGGACTGCTGAAGCAGGCTCAGGCCTGGCTGCCCAAAGGGCATCTCTTAACACTGCAGTGATCTTGGGCTCTTACCCTTAACTCCCCTACTGTCCACACACACACCCTTCTCACACCTGTCTGGTGGTGCTTTCAACCCAGCCTAGCTGGCCCAGTTGGGGGCATAGGCTAAAACCCAAGTGAGGCTTTCACGTGGGCTGGTAACTTGCCCACTCTGCAGTGAAGATGCAGGCTAAATCAGTGGAGTGCTCATGGCCCTCCAATGGCATCCCACAATTCATCCTATGTGCCCAGAAGGACAGACAAGTTCTCCTACTATTCCCTGGGACAGACTCCTAGAGCAGTGCAATGCAAAGACCCATGGGATGTGCCCACAAGTCCTAGCGCAGCACCAGGGAAGAGACAGTAACTCGAGTGTGGGTTTGCAGTGTGGCTGCTCACACCTGGGCTAGGCCGACCTGGGAGCCGATCACCCGAGTTAACGCTGCAGTGCAGACACATCCTAATCGCTGCCGGAGCAGCAACAGGGATTGCCAGGCTGCCAGGGGCTTAAGATTCTGTCCCAGTTTTGATTCGTACGAAGGGAAAAGATTGCTGCTTCCCAGCTGAAGGAGGAGTAGAGTCCTCAGAGACGAGAGAGCTTCTGCGCTGGCTGATGGAGGCAGTGAATAGGCTTGCGGTGCGATGCAGCATCTGACCAGCAGCGGGTCTGTACATTCCCGTGGGGGGGAGTCTTCAGCAAACCTGCCTCCACAGATGAACGAGCTGGGCAGAATATCAGCCGTGTGGCACCCGAGCAGAGGAAGGCCAGGTGCGCAACATCCTCGGTTTTAAAACTCTGTAGTGGGGTCCCCCCAGGGAGCCTGCACATACACACACGTGCTTTGTGCAACCGGCTCCTGGCTGTAATGCCCCGGCTTGGCAGAGGGGGGGGGTGTCCTCCGCAGAATAACAAGGTGCCGGGGTCTGTTAGCAGGGCTCTTGCAGAGGATGCTATGCAGGGACTTAAGTCTCTTTGCTAGAGAGAGATGCAGGAATCCATCTGAGCAGCCGTTTGAGAGAGCATTTCCTCAGAAGAGAAGAGGGGAGATAAGGCTCACCCAGGTACCCAGTGCTGACCCACCATGGGAATGCCTGTGCTTTTAGACCCAGAGCTATGCGGAGAAGCTCAGCACACAATGGCACAAGGCTTTGAAACTTCAGCTTTAAATCCCCCTAGCATAGCTCAGTGGAGACCAGGACTGCACCTCCCTAGTCAAAACATCCTGCTACTATTTATAGGTGCCCAGCTCTCTGAACAATAAACAGAGACGCCATCCCTGTGCTCCCGTGTTCAGCTCGGTTATCGTGTAACAGAACAGCTCCGCTGGCTTAGAAAAGCCACTAGGAACGTCTCTTTGTGACTGCAGGTGATTGGCTACACATCTCTCCTCATGCGGGAGTGTGGCCACCTTGGACACACGGTGCCTTTAGTCAGCCTTTGTTTACTAGGCATTTCAGCACGTGAACAGCAGAGACTAGGTCACAAAGGGTCCAAAATCCTCCCTTCTTCATGCCCCCCCAATTCCCTCTGGGTAAGCGCCTTAGCTAGACCTCATTTCCACAGGCGTGGCTGCTGACCAGCTTGGGGGGAGAAATCCTTTTTCCATGTGGATCTTTGGACCATGTTATTTCATGGACCACAATATATTCTGTAGGTACAGAATCCATACCCCCCTCAAAGGGTTGATAGCTAATTCCAGCCCCTAGTCTATTTTAATTAAGACTTTTTCTCCTGTGTATACAATTTTCATTAGTGCTGAAGTTATTTTTAATTTGTAATTAACACAGTCTACTTCCCATTATGTATGTCTTGCTGGAATGACACGTCCCATCTTACATGTTGCAGTACCTCAAAGGGGCAGTAGGGGTCTCTCTTAGCCTTCCCTTGGCCCACCTGCCCGCCTCGTCCCTGACAGGGTGATATAGAGCATAATTCCAAAATGGCAGCTTTTTGAAAATTCACCTTGATTATCAGACATTAAAAGTGACTCATCCCGCAGTGACTGTCTGGCAGAAGGATGGGATCAGACAGCAGACAATGAGGGACTGGACGCATTAACACACTATATTACAGAGCCCATCAAAAATACCTTTGTTCTGTCAAAGATCCAATCATTTCCTAGTTGTGTTCTTCTGAAGAGAAAGAATAATAATAATAAAAAAACACAGAGGAATTTAAAACCTCCCCCGATCTCTTTATTCTGGGAGGGAAGGAGGGAGGGAGGGAGATGTTTTCTTAATGCCTGATCAACAATCAGGAGGAGATGGGACAATGGGAGCTGCTGGGCTGTGGAAATGGGACTCTGCAGTAACACACAGCACTTGTTTGCTCTTGAAAGCCACCATATTATTGCTCCTGATTCTGCTCATTGGAAACTCATTAGCAGGCAGATGCCTCAACTAAATATTTACAGCTGCACTCACACCTATGCTGCAATCTTCTAATCTCACCCAACAGCAAAAGCAGGGACAAAAGGGTTTATTTCATACTTAATGTGCAAAACAACTCCAACAACTGGAGCTTTAACCTGTAATCATCCTGGTGTATTTCATCTGCACAGAGAGCGAGTGTGTGGAAATGCCACCGCTGATAAATACTTTATAAGCAGCGATAATAGCCCATAAGTATAAGCACCGGAGTCTTTCCAATAACTGTAAAGCTGGCAGTCTTGCAGCGTACATGCGTGTGTCTGTTTATATTAAACCATGTGTGGGTGTATCACTGGGTGAAACATGCTACGTCCTCCGCACCGCTGAGAGTGTAAGCAGCTCATGCACTTGCCTGAGTCCCCAAGGAGACAGAAAAAGCCCAACTGGGAGGTTTTGGCTCTGGTTTTATCGTTTCCATCGCTTGCTTATGAAGCTAGGGAAACTGTCCAGGGCTAAGCGGAGCCTTTATCAGTCACGGAAAATACCCCAAAGCAACATGCCACAGATCAAAGGCATCTCTGGCGTTTGTGCTCATGTGGGTTTCCCTGCCAAACAGTTTAATATGATTAAAAGACAAATTCCATAAACATCAATTTCCCATCTGTTTAATAAGAAGAAGGTTCTGTGTCATCAGCGGTTTCATTCCCCTCATTGGATTCATTAATATTCCATGGGAAAGCAAGTGTTGCCCTCAGCCCAACCTGCACAAGGCGACACCTCCCGGCAAAGGGGTCCGGTTCCCCGTCTGGGCACAGGAGCTGAAGGAATAGCTCATCCTTGGGGTGGGCGCAGGGAGCAAGGGGAACTGCTGCAGATGCAATGAAATGGGAGGGTGGGGGCTGCTATAATTCGCAAATACAAACAATACACCCCAACACATCACATGGGGGCAGAGAGCTGTCTGGAGCATCCTGCAAAGCTTCCCTTTTCTCTTCTGACTCCCACTGTTCATCAGAGGCCAAGACCATGCAGTAAACAAGCCCCCCCGCCCTCTCTCTCTTGTTCCCTGAACTGCACCAAGGAGCAGCAATTTCACTTCTCCTCCAGACAGCCAGAAGCAGGGACAGGACTGGGGACGACCAGAACTCCATCGTGACATTGCCTTCTCGGATCTACAGTGCACATCCCAAGGGGCAGGATAATGCAAAAATGTTGTATGCAAAATCTCTTCCTGAACCTGAATGAGCAGAGCAAAGGAGAGGAGGGTTCCAACCCACCCCCACACTGAGCGTCTGCAACACTGGGCTAGATTCATGAAAGGGAAAACAGGAAGAGAGTTTCCGTTTATAGAATTTTAATGAGCCCTAAAGGTTATTTCTCTGCAGTTCTAATGATAATTTCCAGCTCTCTATGTTCATAGGAAACTGGTCCTTTAGCTCTAATCACATTTGGATACTGTCTAGAGCACACACTGCATGTCGGGCTGCTGCAGAATATCAACAAACAAATGATCAGCAGCATGCTCAGATTCTACAGGGGAGAAACAATACACAGGGAAGTCTCTGCAAATGAAAATGATCTCACTACCCCTGCCAGGGACTCAGCAGGTCACTTGAAAGCCCTGCAGCTCTTGGGAGAGGGTCCCTCCAAGAGAACGAGGAAAGAAAAACGAATGTGGAAAAATAAAAGAAAGAGGAAACTCTCAGAATGGCATCAATAGCCAGGAACCTGCTTTCCTGTTCATGTGACTGCATTTCCGACTCCTCACACGTGAGCTGAGCCAACCCCTGGGATACAGGGGCGCTGGGGCGTGCTGCCTGCCCCCCGCTCCCATCCCATGCCCAACACCCCCGGGACACAGGGGCGCTGTGGTGCGCTTCCTGCTCCCCGTTTCCATCCCACGCCCGACACCCCCGGGACTCAGGGGCGCTGGGCTGCGCTGCCTGCTCCCATCCCGCGCCCACCACCCCCGGGACACAGGGGCGCTGTGGTGCGCTGCCTGCTCCCCGCTCCCATCCCACGCCCGACACCCCCGGGACACCGGGGGACCGCGCTGCGCTGCCTGCCCCCCACTCCCATCCCACGCCCGACACCCCCGGGACACAGGGGCGCTGGGCTGCGCTGCCTGCCCCCCACTCCCATCCCACGCCCGACACCCCCGGGACTCAGGGGCGCTGGGCTGCGCTGCCTGCTCATTTCCCATAAATCTCCATGGGAGCAAAGCTCTCTGTGTCAAGCAGGTTTGGAGGCACACATGGCTCAGTCACACTTTCATGATTCCTTGGCGCTGGGGAATCGGGAACGTTCTGACTGCCTGAACGGCCGGTGTTGGAACTCAACTGCAGCACAGAGGACGGGATTCCATGTCTGGGAAGAGCTCAGGTGGGCGGCCCTGAGAACTGAGATGCTTGTCCTGCCTCGCCCCCACTTCTCCAGCTCTCTAATGTTGGCAGCATCTCCTGTTTCTTAGCCAAGGCCATAAGGAGCACGGCTGGTTCAGAGAAGTAGAGTCAATGCTCCCACGTTAGCACTAGCCCGGACTGACCCTGAAGAGGGCTCACGGGCAGCATAGGGCTGTCCCGTCAGGGGGGGGAGGAGGGTCCCATTAGGTTGCCTTCACTATTGACAGTACCTCTTTCTGTGCCATGCTATATTTGCTCCTCATGGTGACCACCTCCACCTCTGCTTCAGCAAGCTGATTCTTTGTTTCTTGTGCCTGTAAGTCAAGAAACATTAGGAACCATTAGGAAATGTATAACCAGACAGAAATATCCCATAATGCCACTATATAAATCCATGGAATGCCCCACCTTGAATACTGCATGCGGTTCTGGTCGCCCCATCTATAAAAAGATATATTAGAACCGGAAACGGTACTGAGAAGGGCAACAAAAATGATGAGGGGTATGGAATGGCTTCCATGTGAGGAGAGATTAAAAAAAACTGGGACTGTTTAGCTTAGAAAAGAGACAACCGAGGGGGGATATGATAGAGGGCTGCAAAATCATGACTGGTGTGAAGAGAATGAATAAGGAAGTGTTATTTACTCCTTCTCATAACACAAAAACCAGGGATCACCCAATGAAATTAACAAGCAGCAAGTTTAAAACAAACAAAAGGAAGTATTTCTTCACACAACAATCCATCAACTGGTGGAACTTGTTGCTGGGGATGTTGTGAAGGCCAAAAACATAACTTGGTTCAAAAAAGGATTAGACAAGTTCCTGGAGCACAGGTCCATCAATGGCTATTGGTAATGGCTGGCTGCCTATAAATAATAATAATATATGGAGATATACCTATCTCATAGAGCTGGAAGGGACCCTGAAAGGTCATTGAGTCCAGCCCCCTGCCTTCACTAGCAGGACCAATTTTGCCTCAGATCCCTAAGTGGCCCCCTCAAGGATTGAACTCACAACCCTGGGTTTAGCAGGCCAATGCTCAAACCACTGAGCTATCCCTCCCCCCCCTACAGAAAGTCCTGGCTACATGTTAGGCTTTCACTGCCACTGCCACTGCATTGTCTTCTCCCCTCCCCTCGGCCTTTCCAGCACAGCCTGGGTCCACCCCTACTCCCCATGGAGAGGCTGGCCTCAGCTCGGGACCTGCAGGCGGAGCTGGGGAGAGGAGGCAGGAACAGTGTGGGGATTAGCACGGAGCCAGTGGGGCCATTTTTTGATCAGGGGGACAGACATAGGGGAAACGGGGGGATAACAGATGTGGGAGGTTTGGGGAGACAGAGATTAAGCCCCCCACATTCCCCAAGGCACAACTCTGACCCCTCCATTCCACCTCACAGCCCCCCTCAACGCATCTTTAATGGAAAAGGAGAATATGGGGCTGACAGGCGCCCCTGCCCCTAATCCACCCCCCCACACACACTCCCATTTCCCCCTCCAGACTGCCAGCCCTCCCCTACCGCTCCCTCTAATCCTCCCCCTCCCTTCCACCCCTTCCTTTACCACCCATCCTCATTTATTCTCTGCTCCCCAACCTCCCCCCCCCCCACTCCTCCCTGTACTATTCCAAGGCCCTTCCATATTCCCCATCACTGCTCCGGCACCCTATATTCCCTCACTCTGCACCCTAAAAGTGACAAGAATCTGAAAATGACATAAGCAGCTGATGTTAAGGTGGTTTCACGTCAGGAACCCCAAGACTTGCTTTCCTTTGATCGCACTCAGGCCCAACTACATTACATTATCCTAACTGCTCACTAGAATCCTTCT
Source organism: Platysternon megacephalum (assembly GCA_003942145.1). NCBI lineage: Eukaryota > Metazoa > Chordata > Testudines > Platysternidae > Platysternon > Platysternon megacephalum. The sequence goes on along the minus strand of QXTE01000151.1, from coordinate 3,257,151 downwards.
TCCCGCCAATTTCTTTGACAGTATTTCTAAAGTAAGATTGGAGTCTGTATATGGATTTTTTTCATAGATTCAAAGGCCAGAAGGGACCGTTGTAATCATCCAATCTGACCTCCTGCACAGCACAGGCCAGAGAACTGCCCCACAATAATCCCTAGGGCAGATTTCTGAGAAAAACATCCTATCTTGATTTAAAAATTGCCAGTGATGGAGAATCCATCACAACCCTCCGTAAATTGTTCCACTGGGTTAATCACTCTCACCGCTACACATTTATGCCTAATCTCCAGTCTGAATTTGTCTAACTTCAACTTCCAGCCATTGGACTTTTCTCTGCTAGATTGAAGAGCCCAATATTAAATATTTGTTCCCCACGGAGGTACTTACAGACTGTGATCATGCCTCCCCTTAACTGTCTCTGTGTTAAGCTAAATAGATTGAGCTTCTTGAGTCCATCACTGTAAGGCAGGTATTCTAAGTCTATAATCATTCTCATGACTCTTCTCTGAACCCTCTCCAAGTGATCAACATCTTTCCTGAGTTGTGGGCACCAGAACTGGACACAGCATTCCAGCAACGTCGCACCAGTGCCAAATGCAGAGGTAAAATAAATTCTCCACTTCTACTCAAGATCTCTCTGTTTACGGATCCCAGGAACAAGTTAGCCCTTGTGGCCACAGCATTGCCGTGGGAGCTCTTTAAAATATTGCTCTGAAACCAGAAACGTTGGTCTCATGGAAGAACTTCCCAAAGGCGTCCTGCAGAATACAGTCGGAGACTCTAACATGGGGGTTAGACTAGCTGACCCTTGTGGTCCCTTCTAACTCTCTGGTTCTAGGATACATGCAGCCTCTGAAAGCTCCCAAGGCTAGGCAACCACAGCATGTCACCTTGCACCACCTGGAGCCTGGCAATCCTGTTCCTTCTTCCCAATGAGCTGCCAACCTGCCTTCCTGTCTAGCAAGCAATTTGCCGCTTTGTCAACTGGCCAACTTTAGCGCTAACCCAGCTCCTCTTACTCCTGGGGAGTGGTCTCATTGAAGCCAACGGGATTCATATGCGCAAGTGAGTCTTCCCTGCTCTTACCCAGATGTGGTCCCTAAACCCCTCTGGTCCACACACAAAACCCAGTCATCCCAGGTCAGTGCTTCAAGTTTCAACCCAGGATAGCTGGCTTGACTAAAGGCCGAGCGAGGCTTTCACTTGGGCTGGTAACCTGCCCACTTTGAAGTGAGGAGGCCGGCTAAATAACTCAAGTGCTGATAGTCCTCCAGTCCACCCAAAATTGCCCCCGTGTGCCCAGAAGGACAGACGAGTTCTTCCACAATTCACTGGGAAAGAATCAGAGCTTCTCAGCTCACTGCAGCACAAAGAGCCATGGGATGTGCCCCCAGAAGTCCTAGTGATACACACTGAGGGGCGCGGCCCCGGTGAGGACACAGTAAGTCGGCTAGGGCTTTGCAGTGTGGCTGCTCACACCTGGACTAGGCTAACCCGGGGGCTCAGACCTAGGAACCAATCACCCGGGTTAGCTCTGCATTGATGATATACCCAAAGGGAAGCCAACAACCAACAGAACACGAAATTCTAACCTAATGCTGAGCGCCAAAGCCAGTCAAGCCTTCCTGAGTCTACAAGCTCCTGATCAGCCTGGCAGCCGGGCGCTGCCCAAGCAGGTTGGATAATATGCATCCTACTGTATTTTAATAAGTTCTCTTAAAATCTTGCTGCGAGTTAACACATACATAAAAGACAAGACAGGGAAACAGAGGAAATGCTGCAGGCACGGATACAAGTGGGATGACAGCCCCATAGTAACTGGAGCCCCCGGCATTGGCGTACGTGGAAGGGGCAGCACCAGCAGGATGGTTGCAAGGTGTTCCAGCTAAAGTGCCTGATGCCCATGGAATCGCAGCAAACACTGTTTAATTCTGTCCTCTAGAGAAGGGCAGAGCACGAGGCACAAAACCTAAGGAACAGTAAAGAGGGATGTATGTAAAGAAACGCCCACGGGGAATCTGCGGTGTTCCAGCTCACGGAGCTAGCAGCTGTAATAACGCCGTTTGCACATAGCCACGATGACACCACTACTAACATCAGGTCTTTTGTCTTAAAGCAAAGGCTTTCCCACTGATATTCAACGGAGTGCTTTGCACACAGCACATCAGCCAGTTTAAAAAACATATTTACTGACCATGCATTAACCTGACGAAATACAAGGAAAGGGATGGCCACAGGATCAAACTGCTCCTTAGCAACACTCTGGGGAGTCCACACAAGGCTGATGCCTGGAGCCCCAAGCGTGCTAGGTCAGTGGTTCTCAACTACTGTGCATGGATCTTTGGTGTCAAGAACTGCCCTTACTGCCGTCCTGCACACAGCTGGCTAGTCACATGGTGCTGGCTCGCCTGGCTTTCGGCTGCTAAATTTAATGAAGCCAGCTAGAACAGATCATACACTTTCCTAATATTACTTTTCCAAGTAAGCAACTGCTGCTGTTGCTGCCACAGGCATGTGCAGTCATGAGTGGGAGGAGGGAGATGGTTTGTGCCAGCACAATTGTGCAGGAGAATCTCGGTATGTACTGAGCTGCTGTGCAGGCGCTTTACAGGTCGACGGAAAGAAATGGACCCTGCCCTGAAAGACGCACTATCCACATTCAGATGTGACAGGATCAGGAAAGGGAACAAACAGCAGCGAGAAGGAAGCAGAATGGCTACAACCATACAAAGCGACAGAGTCCTGTGGCACCTTATAGACTAACAGACGTATTGGAGCATAAGCTTTCGTGGGTGAATCCCCGCTTGGTCAGATGCAGACGAAGTGGGTATTCACCCACGAAAGCTTATGCTCCAATACGTCTGTTAGTCTATAAGGTGCCACAGGACTCTGTCGCGTTGTACAGATCCAGACTAACACGGCCCCTCTGATACTTACAACCATACAGTCTTGCAGAGACTACCCAGTTGATGCATGCACACATCTCAACGGTTCCATTAACAGTCCTACAATCATTCTGCAAAGCTTTGTAAGTCATAAGCAAGAATGTGTTTGTCATGGCCATGACTTCCCTGATCTTTATTGTTATTTCTGCCCCGAAGTATGTCCCTCCAGAGCTCAGAACGCCCTGACATACACTGAAAAATACAATAAAAAAGAGTTACATAATCAAACAAAAGACACCCTCATGGTCACTTCAACCTGGTCTGCCTGATACCGAGCAAATCGCCTCTGGGAATTGTTACATCTCAGACTGGGTCTTGCTGTGGGAGTTGTTGGGGCTTGGTGATCGTTATATACTTGTAAAACACTGACAACGACTATTTAATCATTTTCCAATGGAAAGTCAACATGCCCACAATGCCCCGGGTGTGCCAGGATGTTCCCTGTTTGTCATTCACTACAATGATGCCCGTCTGCCATGACAAACAACCAGCCTGTTCAAGAGCTGGGGTCAGTGGATTCGTGTTCAGGGCAAGGATGTACAGCTATTTCTGCAGCACACCAAATCGGGCAACCTCTGATTTCTGTCACATATTTCCCATCTTCCCTTGGAGTTTATCTGACCAGTTGCCATTCCCACAAGGCAAATTTAGATGAATGAAAAGAACGAGTGTTTTTGATACTATATCATGTGATCTGGAAGGTCCTAGCTTGGATGAACTAGCAAAATTCCAAGAATCAATCACCAAGATGCACTGTCGTATTCTAGAATGAACTGCCAGCGGAGAAACCAAAGAGGATTTTAGGAGATGGACCCAAGCGTCACTGTCTATTTTAAGCCTCTGACACTGAATGCAGGTTCCTGCCAAGGGCTATTGACTCTAGCGTGTGCCCTGCTGCAGGCAGCAAACAGGGCCACAACTGCACGTGAGGGGAGCACCTCCCTGCACCAGCAGCGTCACTCCGATCACAGCGACTGCCTTCCTGCCAGCTCCCATGAGTGCCCGTAAGGGACGTCTGCAGCCGCAAGGCGAAATGCTCCAGGAATCAGCTTCACGTCGAAACACATTACAGGCTGAAAGTGCCCCCACTTCTCCTGGGCAGGGTTCAGGCACATCCCCCAATGCCCGTGGAGCTTAAGTGTGTGTCTACACTGGAATAAAAGCCCTTCGGCATGGCTGCACCTGGCCCAGGTCAGCTAAAGTGCTGTGGGGCCATACGGGCTTGGGCTGGAGCCTGGGCTCTGGGACCCTCCCTCCTCCTGGGGTCCCAGAGCTTCCAGCCTGAGCCTGAACGTCTACGCCACCGTTTTATAGACCTGCAGCCCAAGCCCTGTGAGCCTCAGTCTCTGGCCTGCGTGTTTAACTGTTGTGTAGACGCTCCCTAAGAGGCCAGTTCTTCAAATGTCCCTCGCCTGGTGTCGTGACTTCCTGTAGGTGCACATAGTCCCTGAAAGTAATCACACATTTCCCATCTCCTCCCTCCCTCCCGGTGTTCACTGCAATCCCCCAAGCCTTCTAGCTCACGTTTGACTTGAGACACGCAGGGCCTGTGCAGAGGGGAGCAGAGCACAGTTCGGGGTCTGTAATAACAAAAGAAGACCCTGTCCTTCCATATTATGATGGACCTGGAATCCATGGATTATTAAAAAACTCCCAGTATGCCAGATTGGGGGCTTGGTTTGGTAAAGCTTGTGCATGAAGTCATTCTGTGCTTACAGCGTATGACAGAAGATGGACCCAATCAGTAGCAGATGCTGATTATTATGAATAACCACCCTGCTCCCCACACCTTGACTACTCTTCCCCCCCTTTACACCTGCAACCTTCCTCTCCAAGCCCTCCTGAGAAACCACCTTCTTCCCCAGTGTCTCCATCAGAGACACCAACCCCCTCACCAACGCCTGACATTCCCAGCATGATGCACCTTTCCAAGTACATCCCACAGCCGCTTTCTCCTGAGCCAGTGTTCTCCCTCCCACTCATGCCAGGGTGCCTGTAGCCTACAGTGGGCGGCACAGGGGAGGTCCTCTGAACTGATTTTCTCTGGCACTGTATGCAACTGTTCAGTAATAGATATACAACCAGGATAGCAGCTCCTTAAGATTAGCTCTTCCTTGGCAGCATGTCAATGGTACTGGGCATATTTTACAATACCAGTCACTGTGTCATCACTGGAGTGACCTACGCAGTGTCCTCTGCAGTCTGTTACGCACAGCTCTCTGCAATGTTCTGACGTAAATGCTCCCACCTTCTGATCCATGTCATGGTTCGAACGTACCTTCCCTCCACATCAGCGATACTCTGACCAAGGCTCGCGAGCTGCCAGTGGCTCTTTAATGTGTCTCCTACGGCTCTTCGCAGCACAGGATACTAAAACACTGTGTCATTTACTTATTAAACAGTCTAAGTTATTAACCAATCAGGAGGCTTTTACTATTATCCTATTGCAGTTGATCAAGTATTATTATTTTGTCAGTCATTTTGCTGTGAGAATTACATATATATAAAAACTCAATATTTCCCGTCCTACTGTTTGAATAGGAATCTGTAGTCCTATAGTAAATGACACAATGATTTCACACGACTGTGGCTCTTTTGGGGGATGCTGATTGCTAATTTGGCTCCTGAACCCCTGAGGTCTGAGTGTCACTGCTCTATATATCCAACTGCATGCCGTCTAGCGCCTCAGCAGAACACAGGGTCAGCTCTGGGCCACAAGGATCCTCACCCATCCCTTAGCCTGCCCCACTCTGGGTGACCCCAGAACATGCATGGAACACCATGGTCCATCATACAGCTCACTTTCTCAGATGAGAAGCAGAAAACTGGGGTAGCTCTTCCCAGGACTGTTCTGTGCTGTAACAACAAGAAAAAGGAGATTTGACACTCTGGAAATGCTCCCCTCTTCCTGAAGTTTATTAGAACAATCACAATTCTATAGCTGTAATTCTTTCCATTCCTTTATTTCATTCTGAATTAAAGACCATCCACTTCAGAACCCAGCCAGGCACTTTCTGATATCAAGGAAAGTGCCTGAAGAATAAATTGCTCCTATCAGAAATAAGGCATTTTCGTTCTGCCACAAGCAGGGAGATCTGTGTTTCTAAGTCTCTCCAAAGGCAACTCCATCTTTACTGCTCTCTCTCCTTTTCCTTTGATGCACAAAGCCTGCACATCACAGGGCTGTGATTGCGTTCAGCTTTGGAGCAGTAGAATTGTAAATATTCATTGGAGTCCAAGCTAGTTTTCCCAAGTCTCTCCTAAGGGCTGTGCGGCTATGCAAACAGCAGCGGCTGTGCATTAGCCTCCCGGCCTGGAGGCTGCCTGTTTCTCCACAGCTCTCAGGACTACTTCTTTACAGAGACTGCACGGAGTGAAGCCAGTCCTAACAACTTCTTCAGCCAACAGCTCCTTGTTTTCTTTATTCTCACCACACTTGACAGGGCAGGCGATCGGTCCCTCACCACATCATACCTACCATGGACACATACCTGCTCTATGCTATGACACTGATCAGTTGCTGACAGCTGGCGTCAGCAAAGGTGTGCAGACACACTCCCAGCTGAGTAAGGGCACCAGGCGTGCTGCATCCTTGCGGTACAAACCCCGGGCACACTTTCACTCGCTGCGCCCCACCCCGGCACAGGCCCGAGTAAACTCACAAATGCCACACACCCTAGGGGCACATGTCTGCTCCCCACACCCTGAGCCCTAGGAAGACAAATGGACACACTCGCATACACCCCCCTACACACACCTGGGTGCGTGCCCACGGGCACACTCGCATACACCCCCCTACACACACCTGGGTGGGTGCCCACGGGCACATACACCCCCCTACACACACCTGGGTGGGTGCCCACGGACACATACGCCCCCCTACACACACCTGGGTGCGTGCACATGGACACACTCACATACACACCTGTGTGCGTGCACATGGACACACTCGCATATGCTTCCCCCCCCCCCGCGTGGAGTGCACATGGAGACATACAGCAAAGGTGCAGTAAAGGGCGTGTGTCACTCTAGGTTGACAGGACACAGTGGACACAGACTTGCCCCTCACCAAGGCTGCCAGGAAGGTAACAGGAAATTTATTAATGTCCAGGCTGCACAGCCACTAAAGGAATCACGTTTGCACCCAGAAACAGGCTTCCCCAGCCTACCGTGCTGGTGCTAGTACAGCCGAGGCGTGCAGGGGAAACAGCTGTGTGGGGGTCCGCGCCAGCCCACGGAGATCTGTGCGGTTAAGCCACGCACCCCCCATTGTCTTCTGCATACACTGCAGTAGGTGCTCAGCCTCCCTCCAGAGTAACTTGTTACCAGGTGACCAGGCAGATCAGAGGCACCTCCGGTTTCCTAGGAACGGTCACCCCTTCTTCCTGGATGAAGATTTGGCCACCATGACCGACACACTTGTTACCTGGCTGTGTTACCGCACTCGCTGTACCTGGGAGTGACCGCAGAAGCAGAGGCTGCAGACCATGCATAATGTGGCATCCCACCTCCTCGATCGGGTGAGCACAACACCCTACGATCAGATCCCTCCAGTGACCCTGGGCTGTTGCCTGTTCAAGACCTTGATACCCAGGTCAAACCACCGACAGGTCAGGACCCAGCTCCATGCAGGACCAGCCAAGACAGCTAGCTCCTTTGGGGACTCAGCAGAGGAGCACCATCGCCAGCAGTAAAGCACTCTCCGGTGAGAGGCTGTGGCTGTGCTGTGGACTTTCAGAGGGGATGAGACCAGTTCAGGGCAGGGGGGCCGGCAAGGCCTGCCTCTCTGAGAGAGCTTTTCCGTGTAACCAGAATGATTATTACAATGTGTGCATTTGTGCACACACCTGGGCCCCCCACCAAATATACACTCCCCCCCGCCCCCGCATGGATTCCCATAGCCAGGGAAGGGAGAAGACTCTGTGAAAACAAATACGGACTAATTTACCTGACACTATGGTATAGGTGGAGGGGCATTTAGAAAACCCAGGGACAGACTATGAGAGGTCAGGCAACTGAAATCAGTCAAGCCAGAATTGTTACTGGAAATACAATTCTGCTTCTGTACTGGTATTATGAAAAGTGAGCTGGCAAGGCTTGGAGCAGTGTGCATTTTCCCTTCAGCCTCTTTAAGAACTGACCCTTTTGGTCTACTGCTCACTGAGGACAGAGCCCTCTGCACGGACGGCCAACCCTTCGGCCTGCAAGCTACAGTGAAATAGCTCAAGACTCTACGATACTTGCTGGCGTCTCTGTCGTGCCTACAGCACCGTGAGCACATCGAGTCACCAGGATGAAGGGAAGAGTAATTCCACGAACAAAGAACACCTGGGAACCTGCTAACTGACCAAGGCTCATCTTTTCTTTACAACCTCCTGTCACAGCTGCTCAAATTCAGTGGACTACGAAGTACTATGAATGGGACAATCAACCTGCCAACAGCCAGCCAGCAATGATTTCTTCCTAAGACCAGAACTCAGCCCCCGCTGTGCAATTAGCACCCTCCGAGACATGGATCCATTAGGAGAACATCCAATTCAGAGAGACAAATATATAACGGAAAGGAGAGGCAGAGGAGTGGGAAAAAAAAAAAGTCCTTCATAAAAGTCCAAAATAAATAGCCCACAACTTGCAGGGATTCTTTCTACATAGAAAGAAACAAAAATAACAGAGAACAAAGCTGATCTGTGGTGACAATGAGGCCTTGCAGTCAGGAGCCCTGACCCCATCGCTGGCTTTGCCGGTGACTCAGTGTACTTGGGACAGTCAGCTCCTGTGTGCTGCATCTGCACAATACTTGTCTACCTCATTTTAATTCACTCATATCTGTTAAACGATGGAACGTGCTGGAGAAGGGGGAAGTATTACTCTCATAATGATTAGTGCTCAGTTGGTGGGAAATGAAATATCAACCACCTATGGTTTAATAAAAGACTTTGCGTGTAATACAGAAACTGCTTGGATGCTGCTGCAGGTCCAGTCTTGTCACAGTTGTCACTAGTACTCCATGCATCAGGACCCAAGTGGGGGGTCAGTGGGGAGTGTGCTGACCGCATCCAGCTTAAAGAGGACATAAAAATTGGGGCAGTGATAAATAATGAAGAGGACACGTCACTGATTCGGGATGATCTGGATTGCTTGGTAAACTGGGCACAAGCAAACACTATGCATTTTAATACAGCTAAAGGTAAATGTATACATGTAGGAACAAAGAACGCAGGCCATACTTACAGGATGGGGGACTCTATCCTGGGAAGCAATGACCGTGAAAGAGATTTGAGAGTCCTGGTGGAGAATTAGCTGAACAGGAGCTCCCAGTGTTGACGCTGTGGTCAAAAGGGCTAATGTAATCCTGGGATGCATAAAGAGAGGAATCTTGAGTAGGAGCAGAGAGCTTATTTTACGTATATATTTGGCACTGGTGTGACGCTGCTGGAATGCTGTGTTCAGTTCTGGCGCCTGCAATTCAGGAAGGATGTTGATCAGTTAGAGAGGGTTCAGAGAAGAGCCAAAGGAATGATTAAAGGCTTAGGATACCTGCCTTATAGTGATAGACTGAGGGAGCTCAATCTATTCAGTTTAACAAAGAGAAGGCTAAGGGGTGACTTGATCACAGTCAGTAAGTATCTACAAATTTAATAATGGGCTTTCAGTCTAGCAGAGCACTGTATACCACGATCCAATGGCTGGAAATTGAAGCTAGACAAACTCAGTCTGGAAATAAGGCATAAATCTGTAATGGTGAGAGTAATTATCCAGTGGAACAATTTACCGAGGGTTGTAGTGGATTCTCCATCACTGACCATTTTAAAAATCAAGATTGGCTGTTTTTCTCAGAAATCTGCCCTAGGAATTATTGTGGGGCAGTTCTCCGGCCTGTGTGACACAGGAGGTCGGACAGATGATCACAATGGTCCCTTCTGGCCTTGGAATCTGTGAATCTGTGAAAAGTGTAACCGCTCTCTTTCCAAACCTGGATCAGACAGAGCAGGGTTAAGATGAGGATGACGATGGGACTGGTTTCGGTGTACTGCTTGCTCCACGGCACTGCCAAATTGCTCGGTGAGCTGAATGAGCTCCTCCCCATCATGGCATTGGAAAGGCACTGACTGTGTGTTCTTGGAGATTTCAATCCGCATGCAGAGGATGAATCTTCTGCGCTGGCTTAGGGTTTCCTGGTATGTCCACGCGGCAAGCAGAAACCCGGGGCAGTGTGTCTCAGAACTCAGGTCAACAGCCTGGGGCTCGCACTGTGGTACTAAAAACAGCTGTGGGCTCAGGTTGGAGCTTGGGCTTCAAAGCCCACCCTCCTCCCAGGCTGGCCATTACCCCTGCATTTGAGGCTGGGGCTCATCTCTCCTGTTGTTTCGATGGTCTGTCCTCAGAAGGGCTGCAGAGAGCTCAGAGGGAGAGTCCTGTTCCACTGACTAATCCCATGAAGGTTTGGTAGGACACTATAATACTCTTGTGTTCTCCACCACTGACACGGTGGTCCCATGGCACCTTCTTCACTGGCTTTGTTCTGACAAGGTCACCCAGGCTCACAGGTGATCTGCAATAAACGAAGCGAGAGGGGAGACAGCTGGCGTGCTGGTGCTGGAAGTCCTATGCCGAGGCTGATCAGCCGCACAGGGGGCAAAGAGCTAGTTCTTTTCCTTCACTGTTGCATCCATAAAAACCTTGGTCAGCAAGTTTGTTTTGAGTGGTAGTCAGAGAGTCTGGTAAACCAGTCCTGTCTCAACTTGGTAGCTGGTCTGAGTACTTCCGAATGTGAGGAAATTGCTTGTTGCTCTGCAGACAGGATTGCTCAGATTAGGGATGAGTTATCTGCTTCCGTGGAGGGGGAGCAAGACCCTGTCCTCGCTGCAAACGTCCCAGATGGTGAATGCTCGCTAAAGTAGTGGAGGTGTTGGGAGAACTTTGTCCCACAACCTCTGCTTTGGAGCCACATCTCCCTGGCTGGTGAAGGCCAGTGGAGAAGTACTAAACCTCTAGCTTGTGGGGACTGTCAATGCCTCTCCAAGAGGGCTGGCTGCCTATTGCTTTGAAGGATGCACCATTATGGCCTTTGCTCAAGAAGTCAACACTCAATACAGACAATCGAGCTAATTATCAACCCATTGCACACGCCACCTGCTTGAGGACGCTTGTGGCGAGACAACTCGCTCAGTATCTAGAAATCCTTGATCGCCTGGCCCTTTATCAATCTAGGTAGAAACCTGGCTAGGGCACGTGGACTGCACTAGTCACGGTGGTTGATGATCTCCTCCTGGCTGTGGACGAAGATCAGTGTCCGTGTTGCTATCAGATCTGTCAGCTACCTTTGTTACCACTGATCATGACATGTTGCTGACTCACCTGTGGACCCCCAATTTCATTTTCTCTCTGAGAGATCTGAGCAGGTAGTCGGGTATAACTGTTCCTCTGCTTGAAGAGCTCTCAGATGAGGAGTGGTGGAGTGTGACATTCTCCCTCCTGTTCCAGGTGTACATGGGGCCAGTAGCAGGATTAACGAGGAGGCCTGAGGTCTGGTGTTTTCCGTATGCTGACGCTGTATGTCTCCATATCATGTGACCCGTACGATGCAGCTCAGTGCTTCAGCCACTTCCCGGTGGGGATCAGGTCACAGATGAGAGCGAGCTGGCCACGGCTCAGTGCACGCAGGACTGAGGTGATGCTGTGGGTTGGGGGAAGGAGCCGGAGGAGATGATATCTATCGCTGTGACTGGGGGAGTATGTCTGCGGCTAGTTATTAGAATCGCCAGCTAAGGGCTGATTTTAGCCACCCAGCTGCTGTCTGACGATCACATTACAGCAGTGGCCCAGTCATCTGGTGAGGAGGCTGATTTCTTTCCGTTCCAATGCTGACTGGGTCACTGTGCTCTATGTGGGGCTGCCCCTTAAAGCCATCTGAGGACTGGAGCTGGTGCAGGAACCACAGCCTGGCCTCTTGCTGGGAGCCTGTGCCCCCGTGCTCCAGGATCTGCACTGGCAGCCCAATGGACTCCGGCTGGAGTTTAGGGTGCTGGGTACAACCCACCAGAGGGCTTCACAATTCATTGCTCACATTGGCTGAGCTGCACGCTTAGCCAGGCCCCTCCTCCCACTCTAGTCAGAACCCTATTGACATTGGTGAAAACTGGGAAAGCAGAAAAGCCTGATTTCCACTGAGACCAGAAATGCCCAGGATTGGCCTGCCTGAGGGATCCCCTCCCTCCCCACGCCATATTGCCACAGAGGAGCTCGAGCGCCTTATAATAAAATATAATATAATATATGGAGATATCCCTATCTCATAGAACTGGAAGGGACCCTGAAAGGTCATCGAGTCCAGCCCCCTGCCTTCACTAGCAGGACCAAGTACTGATTTTTGCCCCAGATCCCTAAGAGTCCCCCTCAAGAATTGAACTCACAACCCTGGGTTTAGCAGGCCAATGCTCAAACCACTGAGCTATCCCTCCCCCTTGTTATCAAAGAGACGGGGCAAGTGGCAGGAATCAGGAGCTTGCTCTTCCCATCTGGTCTGAAATAGCCCAAATTCATGGCCTACCACAAGAGAGCAGGTCTGCTTCCCTGGACAGAAAGGAGCTTTGTTTGTAGGTGTTGGCTGGCAGGCAGAATTCCCTTCTGAATAATTATTATAATGCTGCTGGATTCTATTGTCGTGCCATGTGTCAGAGAACCTAGAGCACTGTTCAGAATCCTACTAATGACAGTGAAATCACTGTGTAACTATTACAAACCTCTCCTCAACAAGTAGCACGTTTTAAATGTAGGAGCCTAAAGTTGGGCCCCTAAACCCATATTTAGGCTTCTAAATAAGTGGCCTGATTTTCAAAATGCTGAGCAGCCAGCAGCGCTCACTGGAGTCAAGCTGCCTAAAGAAGGGCCTGGGCGCCTAGAGCTAATCTCAGAGTTCCCAGATCACGTACAGGACAATTGTATGATTTTCTTGGGGGGGAGGGGGGGGAGAACTAGTCAGAAGAGAACCATCCTGCATCTACTTCTTACTGATCAGACTGACTGCGAATAATAGAGAAGGTGAAACCAGTGACAGCTGAGCACAGTAAGGAATGGAGCACTATGTAGGCATTAGATTTTGGGAAAGCAAATGATGTACAATTAAGAAATGTAGCGAGAAAGATGTAATTGGAGGAATAATTCAAATTCATAAGCGTGGGGGATCTTACTTGTCACCATAATTAGGGTATAGCAGATTACAATTCTTCAAATAAGGAAAAGGGCAGGAACATGGCTAAGGGCTGACTCTGTGTTGGGTTCTGTACTGTCATCACCAGAGCATGTGAATGCCCCAAGATTTGCAGTTAAGATTTCTGTTGGGGTGTGAACAGCTGGGGAGGGAACCACACAGATACACAGAGTCAGTTAAGGCGGAAAGGGAAAGGCTGCTAGAAAGCAGAATGAGTTAATGTTGCCAAAAGCATTAAGAGAACTAAAAAGCACTTTTACAAAGCTATCCAGAGAAGACACGCTCCAACTAAAAGCTAAGAAGGGGGACAAACCAAGATTGCATCTAAAATGGATGACACTGGACTCTAGATCTCTCTAGCAGAAATAAAGGGGGGAAAAGATTGTACAACTAGGAAATCAAGAATATTGTATTAAAAGAGCTATTCAAGTATATAAAGGTTGTTACAAGGAGGAGGGAGAAAAATTGTTCTCCTTAACCTCTAAGGATAGGACAAGAAGCGGTGGCCCGGCGCCGATGCTGCTTCCCGTAGCTCCCATTGGCCGGGAACGGCAAACTGCGGCCGCTGGGAGCTGCGAGCAGCTGTACCCGCAGACGCTCAGGTAAACAAAGCGTCTCGTGGCCCACCAGGGGCTTACGCTGAACAAGCCGCGAACCAAGTCTGAGAACCCCTGGTCTAGACAATACTTAGTCCTGCCATGAGTGCAGGGGACTGGGCCAGATGACCTCTCGAGGTCCCTTCCAGTCCTACAATTCTATGATTCTATTGCTAAACATCAGAGAAAGGAATCTTTGGGAAAGCTGAAGATACTCAGTTCAGCAGAGCCAAGTGATATGAATCCAAAGGTATTACAGAGATGAGCCCACGAAGGAACCGAATCAGTAACCACCATGTCTGCAGTTACCATTGGGTAAGTCTAAGGCTAGCCTCAATATTAAGAAAAAAAATTCACTCAGCATCTAGGGCTTGACCAGCTGTCTCTGTGTCAATGGGAATCGACTCCTAGAAGGTGATGAGCAAGGAGCACGAAGCAGCACTAGGACTTTATAAAGGAGGAACTGAGCTGCAGGAGGGGCTTTACAGATAGATGTGCCCTGGGGTGGAGGGCTCTGCTCAGCGGGCCCACCTTTGCAGAAGGGGATATTACGCACTAGTAACTGTTCCCTGAGCATTCACACTTGTAGGCTATGGCGCCCCTGGCAACGAGCTGTGGAACGGCCTTGAAGAGCCATGCCCACTGGGGTACACGAGCAGTCAGGCAGGAGGAGGATATCATCGTGCAACTCGGTATACGGGAGTGCACCCCCCTCAACAGCCTTAGATCCTTCTCCGTAGAGTCCGGAGCCCTGACACTGAGCAGAACTCTGAGGTAGAGGGAAAGCGGGCGGGTAGTGTGAATGCAGAGGTGACTCTTGGGAAGTAACTTCGCTTTCTTCTTTGAAGGCCTCTGGGGAGATTAGCAAGCAGAGTTCCACCAGGTGGACGATGGGCAAGGAGTTCTTAGCTAAATACGGACAGCCCAAGGAGCAGTCTGGTGAAAGTGTGCTCTCAACTCCAAGTTGCTGCTTTGCAAATCTCCACCACCAGGGGAACCTGTCTGAAGAAGGCTACTGATGCTGCAGTGCCTCTTGTGGAGTGGGTCTTCCTACCAGCAGTTACTGGCTTCTGAGCTAAGATGTAACAGCATTCTGCACAACTCCTAATCCAGTGAGAGTTTCTGGTTGGTAATAGGTTCTCCCTGTTTGTAAGAGGACTACGTTAATGAGAACTGCGTATCTTTTAGTTTGTGCCGGAAGTCTTCACATGGGACAATTACAGCCCAACATTTTGGTGTGCTCTGCAATTCATCCGTACTGTGGTGCAGTGTAGACACGTGCAGAGACAGCCGGAAGGAACATAAGAATGGCCATGCTGAGTCAGACCAATCCATCTAGCCCAGAATCTTGTCTTCCGATAGTGGCCGGTGCCGGGTATTTCAGAGCGAGACAACAGAAGAGGGCAATTATCGAGTGATCCATCTCCTGTTGATCCATCTGGAAGTCAGAGGTTCAGGGACACCAGAGTATTGGTGACCATCTTGGCTAATAGCTACCGATGGGCCAATCCTCCATGAACTTATCTAGTTCTTTTTTGAACCCAGTTATTCTTTTGGCCTTCACAACATCCCCTGGCAATGAGTTCCACAGATTGACTGTGTGTTGCATGAAGCAATAATTCCTTATATTTGTTTTAAACCTGCTAACTATTAATTTCATTGGGTGACCCCTAGATTTTGTATTGTGTGAAAGTGTAAATAACATTGCCCTATTCGCTTTCTCCACACCAGTCATTATAGACCTTTATCATATCCCCCACTTTATCATCTCTTTTCTAAGATGAAGAGTCCCAGTTTTTTTAATCTCTCCTCACATGGAAGCTGTTCCATACCCCTAATCATTTTTGTTGCTCTTCTCTGTACTTTTTCCAATTCTAATATATCTTTTTTGAGATGGGGCGACCACATCTGCACGCAGTATTAAGATGTGGGCGTACCATGGATTTATATTATATAGAGGCAATATGATATTTTCCGTCTTATTATCTATCCCTTTCTTGATGATTCCCAACATTCAGTTTGCTTTTTTGACTGCCACTGCACATTGAGTGGATGTTTTCAGAGAACTATCCACAATGACTCCAAGATCTCTTTCTTGAGTGGTAACAGCTCATTTAGACCCCATCATTGTATATGTAGAGTTGGGATGATGGTTTCCAATGGGCGCACTTTGCATTTATCAACATTGAATTTCATCTGCCATTTTGTTGCCCAGTCACCCAGTTTTGTGAGATCCCTTTGTAACTCTTCGCAGTCTGCCTGGGACTTAACTATCTTGAGTAGTTTAGTATCGTCTGCAAACTTAACCACCACGCTGTTAACCCCAACATCATTTATGAATATGCTGACTAGCACAGATCCCTGCACGGATTCTTCAGGGACCCGGCTATTTACCACTTTCCATTGTGAAAACTCACCACTTATTCCCACCCTTTGTTTCCTATCTTTTAACCACTTACTACTCCATAAGGGGACCTTCCCTTTTAACAGGAGCACCTGAAACCACAGTATCTGACCTGAAGAGATGTTTTTGTGTTGGGGTACAAGCTGAAAAGAGAACTTTTGGTGTGTTATCAAAAGAAGCTGTTTCCTGCTATTTGATTCTTTCTGTGTTCAGAGACACAGGACTTTGCATATTCTTTATAAACAGATAAAACTGCATCAAAGAAATACCTGACCCTCACCAATTTCTGCTCCCTGCCGGAACACCCGCAGCGCCTCAAACTGCCACTAGCCACTCAGACCAAAAAGGGGCAACAATAATAAATGGCAGTATCATCTCTCTAGCAGACAGTGGTGGTGGCAATTTCGAATCACCCCAGCAGAGCACAGCTCTCTGGCTCCAGCTGTAGGTATTGTGCATGCAGCCTAGAAAGGGGCAAACCCTCATGAAGCTGATATTCTCCAGCTTGGTGCTTCAGTGTGTGTCTTACCAGCAGGCTAGCATCCCGCAGCTCGGCCTGGAGCCTGTGCACTGCGGTCTCTTTCTTCCGCAGCTCATCCTGAACATCAGCAAGTCTCTGCTGCAGCTCTGCCTGCTCCTCCCACTGGCGTGCTGGCATCTCACAGGAAAGACTCCCACTGGCTTTTTCCCAGGTCCTCAGGCTGGAGATCAGTTTCTCAATCTGGTGGGGAGACACAACAACTCACCAAAGGAAGCCTGGGGCTAGCCCCGCCTGGCAGCCCAGTGGCCGACACTGTGCACACATTAATACCCTGCTGCCTGCGGGTGCAGTCTGCAGCATTGCCTTCCCAGAGACCTGGGGTGTCATTCCGATGGTCTGGCTCCCAATTCCCTGTGTGATTTGGACTCCAGCGGAAACTGCCGCCAATCCCTAAAGATGCTGGACATTAAACTACCTGCTCTCGCCATTACGCCATCAGTTGAATTCTCCGTGTCTCTTGCCTCAATGCCTGGCAGAGTCTCAGCCCAGCCTGGCTGATGGCATTAGGGGAGGATTCCATTCTTGGCAGGGTGTGGGCTTTTTGCTTTGTTTAGTATTTTCTAAATGGACAACCGACTCGAAATTCTCAATGACTGAGGGACAATCTTCACTCATTGCTATATTTGCTTTCCACAACCAACTCTCTGAATAACTTTTCATGTGCAATGTACCCGAATACTTGGATGCTAATATCTAAACTGTATGCTTAAATTTATTCACCTAAATTTGGGTTATTGCTGATTATGCACTATATGTATCTTATGACTTTTAAAACAAACTGTATTTGTGGATAATCTAAGCACTATACCCAGATGTACAGACACTATTTTCTTAACCTGTGTACTATATAATTTTTTAACATTAGCTTTAATAAAATTTGTAAGTATTTAAAAGATGAAGGTTCAGGGAATGCCTTCCTGTCCCAGCCAGGGATGACAGCGTCTGCCTGAGGAGAGAGAGAGAGAGAGAGAGAGAGGATCCCTTCCTGGGGCTCTCGCTGCCTCTTTCAGGAGACCCCAGCAGTTTTAGATCATGGGAATTTTCTTCTCCTTGCTGGCCCAGCCAGAGTGACCGAGTCCCCAGAGGGCTGCTACAGGGTGACTGAAACAGACAGAGACCGTCCCAGGTGAGAACCACTCAGAGGAAGTGCTTCCAAGCAGTAGCCCACTGAAAAATGGGGCTTCCTCCTAATCTCCCAGAACGACAAGCTGTCTCCTGCACTTGCAGGACCGAGTCCAGCCCCTTCCCTGTCTGCACTTGTGACCTTGCCACACGTTCAGGGTAACGGCATCTGTACATGCCCTGTGTGGTCCACTCCAGGAGTGCCCAGCCTGGTCTCAGGTCTCCAGCTGCCACCTGTCTGTGGGTGGGACCCTTGTCCCACTCCCTTCTGGCTGGGGGGTTCTCAGGCTGCCCAGCTCCCTGCCTTACACTTTGATATCCTTAGCAAGCCAGCTCTGCCTAACGGACAGCGCCTGAGTATTGCTTCTCCCTCAGGGCTCTGAGCAGGGCTTGATGGCCGTGACCAGTTACCACTCAGCTCTTCCTAAGCAAACGTAAAAGCATTACAAAGAAAACCTATAAAACCAATACACATTCCTATATGCATGCTAACTGCTACCCAGAGGTTAAAGTCTTCCCAACCCTTCTGTGATGGTTGGGCCCCCCCTTGGACCGAAGGTCCTGTCCAGTTGCTGGATCAAGAAGAAGGCCCTAAGTCAGTGTAAACGTTGCCTTTTTATATCAACATCCCTTTCTTTGTCAGTTGTCTCCGGAAAACCCAGTTTGAACCAGTCCATGCAAGCCTCTGGGGAGGGGAACACCTCTCTGTGTGCCAACTATGTGATCCGCCTTAATCACTGGTGACTGTGTTGGTTCCTGGAGGAGCAGTGGGAACCCTCCCCCTTGGAGCTGCATACAATCCCTAGCCCACACTGACACAAAACGTATTACAAGATGGTCCCCAAAGACATCGCAGTATCTGCCACACCCTTGTTACGCTGGGGAGATATCTGGCTCTGCCTCTCCCTGCTTCACAGGTCACTGGGAGAGTTCATGGAGACCAAGATCAGTTCTCACTCTTGGCCTCTCCAAACCAGAAGACAGGGAATGCAAAATCTGGGGCCAGACACCATGGACAGGGAAAGGCCTCGCTGGCTGTGCCCACAAACAGAGAGAGACTGAGATGGCCCAGCTCTGTGCCCCCTGCACTGCAGAAAAGGCAAGAAGGGATCAGAGTCTGTATGATGGGATCAGCTTGTGCCCCTACATTAGAGAGGAAGTGGGTAGAAGCAGAGGGGCTGGTTGATGGGACCTGCCTGGGCTTCTACATTGTGGGGTGACTATAAGTGCGTTGGGGAGGGGGGGGGGCTGCACTGCGGGGTGGATGGGTATGAGCGGGGGGGGCTGCACTGCGGGGGAGATGGGTATAAGCGGGGGGGGGTTGCACTGCGGGGTGGATGGGTATGAGCGGGGGGGGCTGCACTGCGGGGGAGATGGGTATAAGCGGGGGGGGGTTGCACTGCGGGGTGGATGGGTATAAGCAGGGAGGGGCAGCACTGCGGGGTGGATGGGTATAAGCGGGGGGGGCAGCACTACGGGGGAATGAACTCTCCACTGATATAACAAATTGCTTCGATTTCTCTTTCAGTGCAGCAGCACAGTCTCTGAGATCCCCTGGGGCGGAGCAGGGAGTGCAGAAACGACGGTGTGGTAGGGATGCCAGGGGGCTAGTGGCCCTCTGGGAAGTTTAGCGCCCAGCTGTACAGTGCCAGAGGCGCCTGCGGTACGAAGGATGGTTAAATCTTTGCACTTCTTATACGTTCCCAGGAGCTGAAAAGCTTCATCTGCCTGGACTGGAAGCTCTGCTGTTCCCCTGGCTGCTCCTAGCCTGCACAGCCGTCCATTTCCCAAGTAATGAGAATGGAGTTAGTGGAAGTCCCCGCCTGATGATTTATCCAGGTCACAGAGAGGACAGCCGGCTAACTGAGGTTAACAGCTTTCTTGGGTTCATTTCAAAAAGACATTAGCATGGGGCTGTATTAAACAATGATGTGCCAAACCCTGATTCATGCACCTGGCGAGCTCCCTGTCAGGCAGGGGGACCCAGCTGACAGGCAGGGCTGAGCTGCTCGCCTTGAGGGCAGGCCCATCATTCATGCTCCTAGTGCTGAATTATGCCTGACATGCCAGGCCATGGCTCCGGTACCTCACCCAGCTGAAACAGCCCTGTGTGGGCAGCCTGAGCCTTCGCCAGTCAGGAGTCAGCCCCCCAGCCCCCGTTTGTGTGTGATCAGCTCAGGGTCGCAGTCTGGCCTCACCGACACAACCGGAAACACAGGCCTCCCTGACAAGAGGGGACCTTTGACCTCTGCTCCCCCTGGGCTATGGGGAGCTGCCAGCCTTGCCTCTCAGTGCCCCCATCATGCCCACGCAGCTGCCCCCTCATATTCTCCCTCTGGGCGACTCCATGGTCTTCTGCCCCCCACCTGTCGGTACATTCACTGCCCTCATATTTCCCTCCCTTTTCCCTCAGTCTCCTCCACTTCATGCTATCCCCCTCAGCCTCTGCCCTCCCCTGTACCTCCATCTTCCTCCTGGTCCCCCTCACACCCTTGTACCCCTCTTGCTGTCCCTCCTTCCCCTACACCCCCATACCGACTGCTCCCCTTCCTTCCTCTGCACCCCCAGTCCTCCTCCTGCTTCTTCCCGTGTACCCCTCCTGCTGTCCCTCCTTCCCCTACAGGCCATACCCTCCCCTCCTTCCCCTGCACCCCCAGTCCTCCTCCTGCTTCTTCCCCTGCACCCATGTTACCCCTCCTGCTCCCCTTCCTTCCTTCCCCTGCACCCCCCAGTCCACCTTCTGCCCTAACATTCCCCAGCTCCCCCTCAGGCCATCTCCTACACCCAACCTTCCCCTGCACTCCCTCAGTCCGATTCCTGCTCCCTACCTCCCTCTATGCCCCCTTGATCTGCCTCCTCCCCCCAGCTAGTCCTTACCTTCTTTTAGTAACAGGTCTATTTACACGATCTCCATTACTACTAAAGTGTCCTATTTCTAACAAGCTTATCTTCCAGGCACTCAGGCTGTCTTACCGCTAACATCTGCTCAAGCCGATGGCCTTGCAGAGCCTCATTCTCTCCTGCTACCTGGGCCAGACGCGCATTACACTCCCCAAGCTGAAGAGAAAGGGAAACATATTAGACATTCAGCTCCACCTTAGAACGTAAGAACGGCCAGACTGGGTCAGACGAATGGTCCAGGTGGCCCAGTGTCCTGTCTTCTGACTGGCCAATGCCAGGTGCCCCAGAGGGAATGAACAGAACATGGAATCATCAGGTGATCCATCAAGTGAACACTCATCATCATACCAACAAACCAACTGCACGTCTCTGCAAAGCGGTGGCAAGTGCCACTCCCATGTGTCCTTAACACAACTCACACATCCCCCTATTAATCAGTCCTTGAAGGCTCTGTCATACAGGAAAAAGGGGTAAACAGCAAGGTGGTTAAGTTAGCAGACAATACTAAATTACTTGCGATAGTTAAGTCCAAAGCTGACACCGAAGAGTTGCAAAGGGATCTCACAAAACTGGGTGACTGGGCAACAAAATGGCAGATGAAATTCAATGTTGATACATGCAAAGTAATGCCCATTGGAAAACATAATCCGAACTATACATACAAAATGATGGGGTCTAAATTAGCTGTTACCACTCAAGAAAGAGATCTTGGAGTCATCGTGGATAGTTCTCTGAAAACATCTGCTCAATGTGCAGTGTCAGTCAAAAAACTAATAGAATGCTAGGAGTCATTGGGAAAGACAGAAAAAACCACAATGCCACTATATAAATCCACCGTACGCGTATACCTTGAAATACTGCGGGCAGTTCTCGTCGCCCCATCTCAAACAGGGTAGATTAGAATTAGGAAAGGTGCAGAGAAGGGCAACAAAAATGATGAGGAGTGTGGAGCAGCTTCCACACGATTAAAAAGATGGGTTGTTCATCTTAAAAAAGAGACTGCTAAGGGGGATATGATAGAGGTCTATAAAATCATGAACAGTGTGGAGAAAGTGAATAAGGACGTGTTTTTACCCCTTCACATAACACAAAAACCAGGGGTCACCCAATGACATTAACAGGCAGCAGGTATTTCTTCACACAGTGCGCTGGCAACCCATGGAACTCATTGCCAGGGGATGTTGTGAAAGCCAAAAGCATAACTGGGTTCAGAAAAGTATTAGATAAGTTCATGGAGGATCAGTCCATCATTGCCTGTTAGCCAAGAGGGTCAGTGGTACAACTCCATGCTCTGGGCGTCCCAGAGCCTCTGACTGCTGGGACTGGATGACAGGGGATTGTTCACTCGATAATTGCCGTTCTGTTCTCTCTCTCTGATGCAATACAGCGCCCAGGCATGGAGTTAGGCCAGCACAATGGTAAATAATGCAATGAAGTGAACTCTGCTCTAGTTAGGACCTACAACCCTGCAGAATGCTCCATGCACCTTGGATTCCAAGGCCTGACCAGTGCAATGGTTCTGCAGCAGATTCAGTTTGCCATGTTGTCTAGTGGCATAACTGTGTTTGGTGCTTTAAAGACACGTAAGGCAACAAGATTCCTGGCCTATGGTGCTTACAATCCAAATAGGGCAGATGATAATGAGAAACGACTGCAGACCTTGGGGCTCAGGGATGGAAGGAGGAAGACAACAGAAACAGGCCATACGGCAGATCATATCCCTTAATTTGTCTTGTATATTTCTTATTTTCCTAGCTAGCTATGTGAGGTGTTTTTTTATGGTGCCTATCACCATTGGGTCTGAACTGAGACTAAACAGAAATGGGGTTAGCTGTGCTGGTTCCCGTGCATACAGGGCTGTTTGAATGGTATGCTGTTCTTCCTCCTTGTTAGTGCTTACTGGTGCTGTTCCAGGTGAAAGTCTGGTTTCAAGGGGGAGGGATGTGGGCCTGACACGGTCTTACCTGTTCTTGAGAAAACACAAGCTGCTTCCTTCCCTCCACCCCCATTTCAGGTGAACAAGAGAAGAAACGAAGCTAAGTCCAACCCAAGCAAATTCTGCAGCCCCATTCCACCCCGTGTCACAGGCTTGTTCTCACGAGTCTGTGCCAACCTTCCAGCTCCAATCCCTTTTCTAGGGAGCTTCTGGTCTTCGTCCTCTCCAGTCTCCAGTTCTCTAGCCTCACCTCACCAGGGTCCCAGACAATGAAGCAGGCATAAGATCTGGCTCCAAACTCTCCCTGCTTCTGATTCTCCAAGGTCATTAGTATTGTAGCCACAGTCCCGTAGCAAAGTCTGCTTTCGGGACCTGTCTATGTCTGACTGTCCAGCCGAATTCTGCACCCACTACTCGACGCATCCCCGGAACGTCCCCAGCCAGGGACAGTCTCTTCCGGGCTTCTCCCCAGCCAGTCTGCTTTGTTACCTCTTCCCAGTTCTGTTCTCCTAAGGCAGCGGTTCTCAAACTTTTGTACTGATGACCCCTTTCACATAGCAAACCTCTCATTGCGACCCCCTTTATAAATTAAAAACACTTTAAAATCTATTTAACACTATTATAAATGCTGGAGGCGAAGCGGGGTTTGGGGTGGAGGCTGGCAGCTCGCGACCCCGCATGTAATCACCTCACAACCCCCTAAAGGGGTCCCGACCCCCAGTTTGAGAACCCCTGTCCTAAGGGCTCCGTAACAAAGCCCACTCAAACATTCCCCTTCTGTGTGGCCTCCTCTGAGGCCTTGACCAGACAGAGACAGAACTCCTGTCCCTTTCCTCATCTCTCTCAGTAGAGAAAGCTAAAGCCTGCTCCTTTCCAGGCTCCTTCTAGTCTCTTCACTGGAGACACCTACCAACAGCTCCTGCTCCCTGCAGATCTCCTTCCACTTGGAAGGAAGGGAGTTGTTTTTGTTCCCTCGCTACCTTTCCCAGCATTCCCGCCAGCCACACACTCCCCAGGGACCTTGCTACAGGAACAGGGTAGGGCTGGACCATGGACTTGCAGATAATCTGATCTCTTCTGGCAGGATTTCCATAGTTGTGGTCCTGCCCCATGCTCTGTGTAGGGTGTAGAGCTCTGGCATGCCAGTGGAGCGAGGTCTCTGAGTGTGCTCCAGGCTTGAGAGATGAGGTGCAGGATTGTGAACCCTGCTGGGTTAGGTTGGGGCCCCCCCAGGAGCAATGAGTCCTGGAGTTAATGGCCTGTTTTCATAGATTCAAAGATTTTAAGGCCTCTATAATGATCTGGTCTCTCCTGCTACATAGCCTTGAAGTTTAGGACAAGAAGCCTGAACCTGACGCTGCGAAGGAGGGGGATCCACAGACGGTGATCTGGTCTCGTGGAGGTTAAAGAGAAGGGGAGAGAATACTGAGCCATGTGGTGCTCTGGAGGGATGAGGAGGCACAGACCCAAACATGGCTTTCTGGGCTCTGTCCAATAGGAATGATTAGAGCTAGCGCAGTGCTGTCCTCTTCACTCCCACAAGCTCTCCTGTGTCCCATCAATGCCACATGATCAGTGGCTTTATCCTTGTTGTGTGTTTGCTTTGTATTTTATGGCGAGCACACGGGCAGGGCTAGGAAGCACTGAGTGGAGCTGAGAGAAGAACAATTTGTGGAGGACTCTGCAGGAGCAGAGGAGGATGGTTCACGCAGAGAGAGAAGGAAGTGCTCCAGGCACAGAGGGCGCTGTGAAAACAAGCACAGAGGCACACATGGGAGGGAAGAAAACAATAAGCATCAGAGAGCCAAGAGAGAGCAGAGCATAAAGTGCAAAGCGAGGGTAGGAGACAGGCTGAGCGACACCTTTCCCAGCTCAGGTAGCTTCCAGTGCTACTCAGACTCGCCAGAACTGCCAGAGAGGGGCTGCAAGGTGTGATCACTGCAGCCCCACAGGCAGCCCTGGAAAGGGGGACCAGTGCTGGCAGCATTAGCTGAATGGCCTGTTCAATTAAACATGGAGCTGGAATATGATGAGCCCCGTGCGACCAAGACGACGGTGAGCCCCTGGCCTGGGGCCCAGGACGGCAGGGAGCCCCCAGCCTGGGGCCTGGCCCCGCACACCTAGGATGGCAGGGACAGTCTGATGGGATCACTGGTGGAGCTGGAATGCTGGAATGCAGAGATCACCTTACTGATTCTGAATGCTTGAACTCCAGGCAAACCCTCCCCGTTTGTGGCCAATGACACAAGCAGCGCACTTGGTATGCTGCATTTGAGTTGGGAGTTTCACAGCATAAGGCTCTGTGAGCTGGAATGGTCACCTTCCCTTTCACCTGTCACACCACACAAAGGAGCCAGCATGCGTGAGCCACGAAGGGCAGAGGGAGCAGGGAACGAGACAGAGCATCAACATCCAGCCTGATTCCCCCCTCCCGCATACACACAGACTCACACTTACAGACAGATGCACAAATAGAGAAACCTGCACACACAGATACAGACTCTCACACATGCAAACAGACAAATTCACACATCTTCACACAGTACATGCCCCAGAGCTACTGACAACCGGAGAGCAGGGCTGCTCTCCACCCACGTTTCTGTATACGCCCCCCCCATGCACGACTTGACAGCAGGAGGAGCAATATCCCGTTACACTCCCGCCCAGGGCCAGAGCAGCATTTTTCTGCTAAAAACTCTGAAATGCTGCCATGTTCTGGACAATCCCTGCTGTGGTTAGCTCACTCCTGTCCAGCAAGCAGGGACCTGATCCTCTGGGGTTTAATCTTCCAGTATTCGGCGCGATTTCCTTATCAGTTTGTTCCACAGGCAGACAAATTGCTCAGGCTTATGGGATGCTGAAGGAGAGCTGCAATGGTCCAATGGGTCACACGGTCAGGTTCAGCAAGTAGTCCTGCAGTGCACAGTGGGACCAGCTGTGGACTTTCCGCACTGGCTACCATCACACCAGAGTCCACTTGCCATATTGATCCAAATGAGAGCTGTGGTCAATACCCTTCACAGCTACGGGCACCCGACAAGCCAACAAGCGTGGAACTCCACGGCTGAGGTGCCTGTGGAGGCAGCACGCCCTCCCCAGCTGGAGTCACACACAGCAGGAATAAATTGTTTAAGCAAAGGGTTTAACTCCTGGCAGACTCTGAAGCACAGTGCCTGCTAAAAGAGATCTGTAAGGGCAGGAAACCCAATGGATACAGGAAGGGGAGGAGAAAATGCTAAAAGGGGACCTTGGGGCTACAAAGGAGCTAGGCACAAATACTGCCCAGCAGAGAGGCTGTTGCCAGGGTCTGCAGAAGCATTGGGACAGTTTCATTATAAGGATGTGTATCTTCTGAAGCAAATTCAAGATTTCTATCCCAGGGAGCCAAGACCAATACACCTGAACAAGCCTCATCCTGACTCACCGTTTACTGCTGTTACCACCCATTAGGACAGCTCCTTCCCAGGGGTGCAGTCCCTCTCCTGTCCTCCACAGGGCCACCCGATTCCTGCTGTCAAATCCGAGAGGATTTGACAGCAGGATGCAGGGATCAATACCTAGGACATCTGCTCAATTGCAGCCACTACCCCTGGAGTCAGGGTTTGGGCAGAGTGCATGTCTGCAGCCAGCAATGCAGCAGTTTCTCTCCTTGGTTTCCCATGCTCTCCCTTCCTCACTGGGAGCCTCCATTTTCAGGTCTTTAGCCCTTTCTCATACTGCATCATTTGCATGAGAATAGAAGCATGTCACTGCTGCTGGTTTAGGTTGCTAGTGCATTAAATAAAGTTACTAGCCAGGCCTATAGAGCTGGAGCTGGGGTGGAGTCTTCCTTACCTGCCTCTGGGATTCCTCCTGTAGCCTGCCGCTGGCCTCCAGGTCTTGTTCGAGCTGCTGGATCCGGCTGCATTTCTGCTCCAGTTCTGCCTGCCTCTCCGGCTGCTTGGTCTGCAGTTGATAGATCCTCTGCTCTTGAGCATCCAGCTATTGACCCGCCCAGGGAAAGAAAGAAAAAATGGAAAAAAAAATCAATTAATACTAAACGGCTTAACAAAACCCTGAACAGCACAGGCCTGATGCTACTGGGGGTGGGGACTGAGGGGAGGAGAAACATCCCCCCACTAGCTGCAAGAACTTGATGTTCTGGGGACAGGAAGCCAATATGGTAGGTGCGATTTGCTAGCACACCAGCCGCAGTACTGACATGTCCAAGTCAGGGGAGGCAGGGAGCTGCAGACACTCCGCTGAGGGACACTTGCCCTCACCCCGTCTCCGGGGGAAGCTCTACGGAGCCTGGACTAGGGACAGAAATAGAAGGCAATGGCGCAAACACAAATAGCTCCCAGCGCTGGCTACATGTTGCAGCTCCAGGCGGCTCTGCCCTGTGCGACGGAGCGCTGGGGCACTCTCCTCTGGCATTGTCTGTACAGAGAAAAGAGAAAGGAGGGCCTTGGTACCTCGGTGGCCAGCACATCCCTTTTGTCCTGCAGGAGCTGGCTTTGAAGAGTCTGGATTTTTGCATCTCGGCGTTCCAGCTGGAAAACGTTTACATGGAGAGGGAGAAAGGAAGAATCATGAATGTCAACCAGGGAGCAATTATCATGACAGGACTAAAGCACTGATCCCCAAAGCTACCTGTGAGCAGGCCCCATCACTGACCGGCGTCTTAGCTTTCTCTGGACAGGCAAGGTGGAAGAGGTGGCAGTAACTGCTTCCTCTCTGCAATGGCCAGGTGTGACTTCTGCCGCTGGCAGAGCAGACAGCGGCTGGGAGGCAATAGATTTTGCTGGCCACAGATCCTGAGTTTTTTTTAAACTCAGCATTGGGAAATCCTCTGCAGTGATTGGTCAGTAGCGTGGCGATATCCTGACATGACAGCTGGGGTTGGAACCACTTTTGTTCCTTGTCCCTTTCCACAGGTGATATCAACACACCTCATTTATTGGGGCCTGGGGTGGCCCAGAGGAGTGCTTGTTTTAGGAGAAAATGGATTATCCTCCATGGTCTAGTAAGGCTAAACAAATAATGCACATTAACTAAATACAGTAACAGCTTCCCAAGCACCAGGCCACTTGAGAGGAGAGACATGGGGTTTAGAAAGGATGTGGCTGCAGCATCCTCCCACTGGAAATTAGCCATGTATAGCTCCTCCCGCCACAACTTCTCCCACTCTCCTGTCTCCAGCAGGGAAGGGTACAGAAAGCTTCAGCCTCACTAAGCTCGCCCACTCAAAGGCTTCCCATACAGAGAGGGCCCCAGGCATGATGCACTTACGCTCAACCACAGAAATCTCTTTCTAGAGCCAGTGAAGAACAAAGGCCTGGACAATTCCACGAGCGCTGAAATGCCCAGGTCCCTGCACACTTTATTCTTGTCCAGAGCTCCTCCTGCGGAACCCACAGCACTCTCCGGGTCCCCCACTGCCCTGTATAGCCCAGAGCTCCCCTGCAGAGCCCACAGCACCTCCCTGGGTCCCCCACAACCCTGTATGGCCCAGAGCTCCACATGGCTGAAACCAAACAGAGAACAGTGGGGGACAAACAGCCACAACATGGGTCCCAGCCCAAAGAGCAGTGGTAAGGGGAACGTGGAAAGAGGCAGGCTTGTGTCTGCGACAGGAGTCAGCCTCGGCTCACAGAGCTGTAACCAACGGCACGTCTGTGCTGCAAAGGCCTGCTTGTGTCTGGAAGGGCTGCAGCACCAGATGGGCTCCAGTTGCTGCCCTGAACCCTGAGCCCTCGGTGCAGGTGCCCTACAAAGATGTGCCTAGAGGCTCAATCAGCTCCATACCTTGGTGCAGCTCTATAAAACTAACTCTACCAAGCCAAGTAACGGGCAGCCTGCCTGGGCTCCCTGTGCTGCGAGTCAGAGATCAAGCCCTGGAGACTGGGGCTTATTGTGCCGCTCAGGCTGGTCTCTCTTGACATGGTTAGTCTCCAGGGGCCTTTACCTCTGTTTTCAGGAGCTCGTTGGTTCGGGAAGACGAGGGGAGCCTTTCCCAAGGACGGGATCCCGGAACACTGCTAACCTAAAACACAACATCACGGAGGTTAACAGCAGGCACTGGCTGCCAGGCTGCCCAGACAAACAGCAGCAGCAGCTGGCTCAACAACGTAGGTTGTCCCAGTCCCAGCCCAAGGATGAAGCACTGAGAACATGCTCCCAGCACTACACTCTGGCCAGCAGCGGTGGCAGCCCCTCCCCATGGCCAGCCTTTTGGGATTTGGCACATCGCCCCCTTCGGAAACAGAGCCCGGTCACGCCTCCTGAACGGCGCAAAGCCCAGCAGCAGCTGTGGCCCCTGGAGCCAGCCTATGAAAACTTCCACTTCAGGCTGCAGCATTTGGAGCTGATGTCAGCAGTTCCCTCATTCCCTTAGTGTCTGACGGTTTCGGTTGCCCTTCAAGTGTTTACAGACTAAACAATATAGGACTGAAATATGAGTGAGAAAAGGTCTCCAAGCTCCCATGTTGCAGCCACCTCTGCTTGGTTCCCAAAGGAGAAATCTCTCATCTCCCCGCCTGTGCCACCCAAACTCTCCCAGAATAAATGGCTGCCCCCCCCCCCCCCCCCCCCCCCCCCCCCCCCCNTTGGCTATGGCGCTCCCTTTGTTCACCACTTCCTCCCTCACCGTTATTACTGGAAACAACATGTGTGGTCAGTAGCACCTAGAAGCCTGAGCCAGGCCACTGTGCCAGGCACTGCACATACCCAGAACAGGGAGTTTGTGCCTTCCTCCGCACTGCCCCGATCTGGCAGCCTCAGCCCCTTTTGCCCCAGGGCACTACGTGCCAAACCCCCTCTCTTGAAAACCCACTCCTGGAAGCCCCTAAAGGCAAATCCATGTCAGTATTGTAGTATGGGGGGGGAGGGATAGCTCAGTGGTTTGAGCATTGGCCTGCTAAACCCAGGGTTGTGAGTTCAATCCTTGAGGGGGCCACTTAGGGATCTGGGGCAAAATATTGGTCCTGCTAGTGAAGGCAGGGGGCTGGACTCAATGACCCTTGGGGGTCCCTTCCAGCTCTATGAGATCGGTATATCTCCATATATTATATTATTATTACCAGCACTGCTCCAACGCTGCCTCCCCCAAGGTATTCCCAGTTAGCGTTACCCTCTGGGGGCTCCCAGGGTACCCGGTCTAGGGCAGGCACTGGTCATCATTGTGCCTCGTGCTGCCAGTGCGTTACAAACAGGCCCACCTGGCTGCCCACACTGCCCCCTCCCCCACCGGGCCCACTCAGTCACCTGCACAGCAGCTGAAGAGGCTCTGGTGAAATGTAGCCAAACCCTATGAACACATTGGAGATGGCCTTGAATACACCCAATGGCTAAGATGCGTTTAATTAGTAACTATCTAACTAAATCTAGCTAGAATTCATATAGTAATTAAATGTTAATTGATTAATAAAAATATATTTACTGAAGACTGTCACCCAGTTGTCAACATTCAATAAATACATTTATAATTAATTTGAATATTAGTAACATAAAACGATTTTAATATCTAAATTAAATCTGTAATGGAGCCGCCACCATCATCATCATATTGTGCCTTCCTCAAAGCTGTAACGCTTTAGTGCTGCCCTATGCTATACACGCACAGCCCGTGACAACCACAATGGGAAACGGCTGGAGTTGCACAGGTAAGCACTCAAAACCCAGCAAATGTTAAAACCCTAAATGGCTCCGGGGACGCCACTGTGTGTGTGTAAGTCTGGGCTTGTGATCTACCAACCACCTCTGTGAACAGACAGAATCAGAGAGGACGTTGGGGGCAATGTGGAAAAGGCAGTTCCTGGGACAGATGCCAGGCTGGCAGGCCCCTAGAAACATACAGGATTTCCTTTTATTTCGACTGTAACTAAGCCAAGGCTCCGCATCTAGATTATCTTGTGCTGAGTTAAGTACTAAATATGTTCTGCAAGCTAGTTCTTTTAATATGGTTTTCAGTCTTTTCTGAATCCCAAGCCCAAATCCAGCCAGTGGGGTGACTTGTACAGAGTGCCCCAAAGAGAGAAACCACCCCTACAAGGGAGGGATTCTGACGTCTCATCCTATTCAAAGGCCTTGATCAGAAGGGCATAGAAGAGGGGACCCTCTCTCAGACCATTTGTTGCGCACAAGGAAGTGGTTCTGACAAACACAAGGCAGGTGGCGATCAGCCATAGCCCAGCGGCTCTCAACCTTTCCAGACGACTCTACCCCTTTCAGGAGTTGGATTTGTCTTGCGTACCCCTAGTTTCACCTCACTTAAAAACTGCTTGCTTACAAAATCAGGCATAAAAATACAAAAAAGTGTCACAGCCACTGGTACTGAAAAACGGCTGCCTTTCTCATTGTTACCATAGAATGATAAAATAAATCCATTGGAATATAAATATTGTACTTACATTTCCGTGTGACACTGAGCCTGTTATTCACTTGGGAGCCTTGTCTGAAGCCCAGGCCCTGCCGCCTGGGGCTGAAGCATGTAACTTAGCTTTGCAGGGGGCCCCAGGCAATTGCTCTGCTTGCTGCCTCCTAATGCCAGCCCACCATTTGTGACCCCTAAACCCGTCCCATGACCACCCGTGGGGCTGCGTGCCCCAGGTCGAGAACCACTGATCTAGATGAGTGGAGTACCCCCGGAAGACCTCTGAGTACCCCAGGGGTACATGTACCCCCGGTTGAGAACCACGGATCTAGATGAGTGGAGTACCACCGGAAGACCTCTGAGTACCACCAGGAGTACATGTACCCCTGGTTGAGAACCACTGATCTAGATGAGTGGAGTACCCCCGGAAGACCTCTGAGTACCCCAGGGGTACATGTACCCCCGGTTGAGAACCACTGCCATAGAGGACACACGGGTTTAGCGGGCGCAGGCACCAGCCTCATCATGCATCCAGCAAAGTCAGGCCTGGTCCACCAGACTGTGGCTTTGTACCAACTCCGTCCTTTCTTGCATGTCACAGGCCTAACGAACATCCAGCGGTTTTCTGGAGGCCTGGCCAAATCACAGGGCCAAATACCAGCCGTGATTAGAGGCCTGGGGAGAGAATGAACAGACTGGAGTTTTTACCCAAGGTGGAAGAGGAACAGGAAAGGGGATATATTTGAGGGATACATAATAAAGAAGGCTGTAGAGGAAGTAGCACATACACCTCTCTCATAAGACTCGGACAAGGGGACTGTCCACAACACTCAAGGGATCACACTGAACATTGAAAAAAGAATTACTTACAAACACAACACAAACGACCCGTGGAACTCACCCCCACCTGATATCATTGAGGCCGAGAGCCTAGCAGGACTCTAAGAAGGAGAGGACATTTGGATGGATGATGGGACTAGCCACAGTCACATGAAAGAGTTAAACTGCACCTGGGACTCCTGCTTCAGGGCGTCTGAAGGAACATGGAGATGGAACATCTCCCTCAGCAGGACCTGCCAACTAGTGTTCACATGCAGGACAGTCCTGTGCCTTGAGCGCCTGCTTTACAGTCCAAGGCTTTCATCCTGCTGCACTGAGGCGTGAGGGGTTCAGCCATGCTCAGACCAAGGCTCCCCTGAGGGTTAAGGGAGCCTGCATGGGAGAGGACTAGCTGCCTTTTGTGGCAGGCAGGGTGGAGTAACAGAAAGTACAGCACAGATTCACTATTCCGGGCAGGCGGGGCACATTTCAGCTACAGCTCCCGACAAGCTAGCCTCACGGAGGTCAGGTTAGGGCACCAGCCAGGGCATTGAGCTTTATCTCCCAGACTTTCCCTGCTGTGCGTATCCTACTCCTTTGGCAAGCAGAATAATGCACATGTGGCCTCATATGTGGATTGTGCAAGGAGAGGGGTTACCACAGCTGCTCTCCCTTACCAGAGTCTGTCACACAGGGCCACAGGGCAGGGGGCTGCAGGTACCATTTCGGTCAGAGTTAGACAGAAGAGTGCAGCACTGTCGGCCTGGGACAGCCTGCCCCTCTCCTGCCAGCCAGACACAAGAACAGCCACGTGTTGCCCACCTTCCCCCCAGAAACAGGAATCCATTTGCTTGCTGCAGGAGAGTCGGTGGCATGTTTAGGGCGAACATTCCCCCCAACTCCCCTTCCTCTCTCATTTAAGTGGAATCAATTGTGCCATTTCTGCTTTGCTTTTCAAAAGCAATTACTTTCATGTCATTTCTATAGACATTCACAGAGAGCGAGCGAGCGAGGGCTTGATTATCCATCCCCACCCTCGTCCTGTGGCTTCCGCAGCGGTGGCGAAGTATTAAATTAAATGAGGTGTCTATGGAGCTGCGATGGTTTCAGGTCAGAGACGCTATGGAAAGCTGTATGCTGCTCTGCTCCTGTATATGTAAATGGATATATTAAAACCACTGATGTCAACTTGCAACACTCATCTCCTCTGCTCTCGGGTGATCAAAGCTGATTGCTGAGGCAATTACTGCAAAGGAAAGGAAAATCACGGCCTCCTGCTCATCCCTGAGCTGCTGGAGTTTAATTGCTTAGTGTAGCTGAAGCTGCAGCTCCTTCTCCCTTGTGCGCACGCACACACACGTGCAAGCATTTCACACAAGGAAATACACACAGGAATGCTCAGTTTTGGTGAAGCAAGGACAACGAGAAGCACCCCAAACACACAGAGACCACAACATGAAAAATAACCATGTTTTAAAATGAATAAGCCACTACAGCAGTCAAGCAACCAGAGCAGCAATGGAGGGGGAAACCATAGCCACAAAACACAAGCTCACAGCAGCAGCCTCTCTCATGCTCTACCCCTTGGACCCAGAGTCACCGTAACACACAGCCCTTTCATAAACAGTAGAGAATTAACAAGGAGTCCGGTGGCACCTTAAAGACTAACAGATTTATTTGGGCATAAGCTTTCGTGGGTAAAAAACCTCACTTGATGCATCTGAAGAAGTGAGCTTTTTTACCCACGAAAGCTTGTGCCCAAATAAATCTGTTAGTCTTTAAGGTGCCACCAGACTCCTTGTTGTTTTTGTGGATACAGACTAACACGGCGACCCCCGATACTTGACACCATGCAAAGTAGAAAATTAGGCCTCCCTAAACCATGTGAAGTAGGTCAGAGCCATGACCGAAGGGGAAGTGTGAGGCGCTGTCGGTGTCCTACCCCCGTGAGTCCCGACTCCCAGCCCTGCTAGCGAAGCGCTAGATCAGGGTGCAGCTCAGCCAGTGCTGAGGAGAGTTTAACTGCAAGCAGAGGGCAAATCATGTTCAGCACCACTTCAGAAACAGTGCTTGTAGCTCAGCCATTCAGCTGCAGCAGCGCTTCCACCCGGGGTCACCTAGGGCTTGTCTACACTGCAATGCGTGCGTGACTGCAGCACAGGCAGACAGACCTGTGCTAGCTTTGACCGAGGCAGCTCGGGCTGCGCAAGTCTATCCAGGACCCNTCAAGCAACCAGAGCAGCAATGGAGGGGGAAACCATAGCCACAAAACACAAGCTCACAGCAGCAGCCTCTCTCATGCTCTACCCCTTGGACCCAGAGTCACCGTAACACACAGCCCTTTCATAAACAGTAGAAAATTAACAAGGAGTCCGGTGGCACCTTAAAGACTAACAGATTTATTTGGGCATAAGCTTTCGTGGGTAAAAAACCTCACTTGATGCATCTGAAGAAGTGAGCTTTTTTACCCACGAAAGCTTATGCCCAAATAAATCTGTTAGTCTTTAAGGTGCCACCAGACTCCTTGTTGTTTTTGTGGATACAGACGAACACGGCGACCCCCGATACTTGACACCATGCAAAGTAGAAAATTAGGCCTCCCCAAACCATGTGAAGTAGGTCAGAGCCATGACCGAAGGGGAAGTGTGAGGCGCTGTCGGTGCCCTACCCCCGTGAGTCCCGACTCCCAGCCCTGCTAGCGAAGCGCTAGGTCAGGGTGCAGCTCAGCCAGTGCTGAGGAGAGTTTAACTGCAAGCAGAGGGCAAATCATGTTCAGCACCACTTCAGAAACAGTGCTTGTAGCTCAGCCATTCAGCTGCAGCAGCGCTTCCACCCGGGGTCACCTAGGGCTTGTCTACACTGCAATGCGTGCGTGACTGCAGCACAGGCAGACAGACCTGTGCTAGCTTTGACCGAGGCAGCTCGGGCTGCGCAAGTCTATCCAGGACCCTGGCTATGTGCTTGTGTAACCCAGGCCTGCTCGGTGTGGCGCTGTACCCCTCTAGTGGCACCTCGACCATCTAGAGCAGGGGTAGGCAACCTATGAGCTGATTTTCATTGGCACTCACACTGCCCGGGTCCTGGCCACTGGTCCGGGGGACTCTGCATTTTAATTTAATTTTAAATGAAGCTTCTCAAACGTTTTAAAAACCTTATTTACTTTACATACAACAATAGTTTAGTTATATATTATAGACTTATAGAAAGAGACCTTCTAAAAACGTTAAAATGTATTACCGGCCAGGGGAAGGGTCGGGAGGTCTGGGGTGTGTGTCAGGGAGCAGGGGGAGGGTTGGAAGGGTCAGGAAGTCTGGGGGGGAGGTGTCAGGGGG